>JAQIHN010000221.1:0-101000 GCA_027917425.1 Gastrophryne carolinensis | reverse complement strand
CACCGCAAGACCAGGGCTGTTGTTGAGAGGGCATTTGGACTGTTGAAGACCCGTTTTCGGTGTTTGGACCATACTGGGGGCGCCCTGCAATATGATCCCAAAAAAGTGATCGACATCATCATGGCATGTGCTGTTCTGCACAATTTTGCAATTCAAGAACGTGTCCCACGTTATGTGGATAGTCTGCCCTCTACAGCCCTAGAGGATGATGGAGACAATTATGTGGGGCCACCCAGTGAGTCTGGTGAATCAGTTCGAGCAAATTTGATCTTGCAGCATTTTAGTTAAAGCCTTGTTTTTTTTTGCCATTCTGTGTGTCTGTATTTGCCTTTTTGTTCAATTTTTTGTTTGGCCGTAATGTGGCATTACCTTAAATTAAAACATTTTTGCCTTAATTGTTGCCTAATGTTTTTCCTGGTGTTTACTTAGATTGATATTTGCATTTTTACACCTCTTAACAAAAAATGTATCTGCTTTAGCCCAAGCTGATGTAAAATGTGTTTCCACTAAAAACGCCACAAGTATTGTAATTGTGTAAATTTTTTACTTTTGTGACTTAGAATGGTTGTGCATAACATAAAACATTCCACATACAACTGTGGCTCAAAATGCATGAATTTCTAAAACTCAAATCTAGCACATCTACACCTGGAAGTGAGTGGCACAACCAAACAAGGACACCCAGTCCAAAGGCCAGCCTAGTCCAGTACTTAATATTGCCTGTGTCAAGGGATATTTTGGCATGGCCATAATGTCACACAAACATGTCTGCAAACAGGAGGAGCACAAACCAAACACATTTTTTAAGCCATAAGTGGCACGTTACTTGCCAGCTACACTCCACCTAGACCTATGGCATTGGCTAGTGGCCTTAATCATTACTCTAAGGAGCTCTATGGGAGCAAATCCAAAACACAACCTGCATGGCAAACACAAAATGGATTGAGCTAAACATCAAACTACAAGTAAATACAGTGGGGGGGAAGAGAAAAGATGTCCCACACATTCATGGATTAATTAATAGGGTGGCTGCCCATAAAACCCAGGTGGAGGTCCGTGGGGATGGGACCTAACCTGGGCCATGGTTGCATTGTTAATCTGCAACTGCTCCATAATGTTTCTCTGCATATTGGTCAATTCAGCCATGGATGCCTGGATGGCATTACTTGCATTCACCATGTTGCTGTTGTGGGTCCGAAACTCAGCGAGGATGGCCTGTAAGGTGGTATTGAGGTTCACCATATCGGCATGCCTTTCCGCATGCTCATTTTGCTGCACTGCCTCAAAAGAGTCCCTCTCCTGGTTCCATAAATCAAGCAGGGCACTGTGCCTCCGCTGGGAAATTGTGCGGCGTAATGGAGTCCGCCGCACAATTACCCTGGCTCTTGGGCGTGCCCTGCCGCGTTGTCTCGTCCCCTCAACAGCAACAGGCATGCTTGGCAAATCCTCAGCAGCAGAGTGAACACTGGGGACTGTTGTCTCAGTCTCCCCATGTGCAGGCACAATGGATGCAGAGTCACTCTGCTGCTGAGGATTGTCCATAGAAACATTATGGAGCAGTTGCAGATTGGGACCCAGGGGGAGGTCTTCGGACGTGCCCAGCATGGATCCATCTTCCTCCATTTCCTGGATCTCTTCCATGAGTGTGTGGGTCTGTAGGGACATTAAAAAAAAAATTGTTAAGTTTGCGTCCCTAATTAGGATTCCATCAGTTTAACACATGCTTAATCAATTGGTATCATTTTTGTTACAAAATAAACTTACCGGAAAACTCGGATCTGGGCTCCTATGCTGTACGGACCTGGAAGGCATATTCAAACTGGGGGGTGAGTTTACACTTGCTGAGGGGTCATGCTGGGCTGAAGAAGAGAAAAACAAACAAGGTAAACACACACATAAGCATTGTTTAGGTAGGTAATTAAACAAGCCACTATTTGTAATCTGAAGCAACTCTACAGCAACGGGGACGATTTCTAAAATACACTCACTTTAAGATATGTGAAATGGATCGAGTAAACTGCTAACTGACCTCAGTTCGAAGTCAGGAAGTGTACCCAGTCAGCATACAACTTGCAGAGCACCTCTTTAGATTTTTAATACCATTCCCTAGGTAAGATATGTTTGTGGCTCTTGTTTTAAATTGTTACCTCAAACACAACTCACACAACAAATATACAACACATCCCTAATGATGTGTGTTTGTTGATTGTGTACAAATATATCAATTTTATTATAAAACTTCGTTACTTGCCACATAATTAGTGATAATTGTTAGTTTACAAAATGTATGTGGTCCGAAATGTGTGATTCACAGGGACCCAAACAGGCACACTAGTGCGAGCCCAACCAAGCCACACCATAGGGCCATACCGTCATCTTTGTACTAGTTATCTTTAATTTACTTTGCAACAAGGAAAACATGCAGATTAAGATTCCTCACCATGTGTACGGGTCGGTGAGTCTTGTGTCCCTTAGACCCGCATGGCCACCGACCGCGACAGGATGGAGAAGGCCCAGCACAATCTCCTCAGCAGGTGTAAACTCCAGTTTGATTGGAAAGCCACCTCCAGTTTTCATGCTGAAATGAAAATATAGTTTGGTACACAGAAAAGGTGCATACAGTACATCCTAATAATTACATTTGGATACATCATTTATTTACCTGTAATTATGCCTTTTAATTTCTTTTTGCCGTACAGCATATTTCAGATCCGAAATTTTCTTTTGGATTTGTGGCACATCTTTCCTCTCTTCCCCCGCTGCATTTACTTGTCGTAGGATGTTTTCAAACAATTCCATTTTGCGCTGCTTAGTGGTGTGTTTTGATTTGCTCCCATAGAGCTCGTCATAGAATAATGTAAGGCCAGTAGCCAATGCCATATTTTGGTCATGTGAGAATCGCCCACTCAAATGTCCGCGCCGCAATGTGCGGCCAGATGGTTGGCTTGGGTGCTCCTCCATGTGTGCAGACACATGTGGTGACATTCTGGCCTGGGGCTGTGTAGGGGAATGGAAGGATTGCTGGCTTGCCAATGACTGGACTGGACTGGCCAAGGGACTGGGTGTTCTTGCGTGGCTGGCCACAGAACTTCCAGGTGTAGATGTTGTAAGGATGATGTCCTTTCTTGGGACTCTTGGGGGGCTATGTGCCCTGCTGGTGCCTGGTATTGGGCTTGGTGCCCTGCTGCGGGTCCTGGATGGGCTTCTGGCCCTGCTGCGGGGCCTGTATTGGCTTCTGGCCCTGCTGCGGGGCCTGGATGGGCTTCTGGCCCTGCTGCGGGGGCTGTATGGGCTTCTGGCCCTGCTGCGGGGCCTGTATGGGCTTCTGGCCCTGCTTCTGGGCCTGTATGTGCTTCTGGCCCTGCTGCGGAGGTTGTATGGGCTTCTGGCCCTGCTGCGGGGCCTGGATGGGCTTCTGGCCCTGCTGCGGGGGCTGTATGAGCTTCTGGCCCTGCTGCGGGGCCTGGATGGGCTTCTGGCCCTGCTTCTGGGCCTGGGTTGTCTAAGTGCCCGGCTTGAGAGCATGGGTGGTGTGGGCTCCCTTGTGCGGCCTCTTCGGGAGGCAGAGGTGCTGGTGCCTGCTGTGGGGCTTCCTAGCCGTTGTGCCTGTTTTTTGGCCGCAGGGGCACGTGCCTTTGTGGGCCTTTTTTGCGGAATTGAGGGTCCACTGTCCCTTGGTGGTGCCGAGCTGGTACTTGCCTTTTTGGGGCGTGCCTTCTTTTGGGCTTGCTGGGACCTGGTTTTTGGGCCCTCAGAGGTCTCGCTTGGCTTGCCGCGTTTGTGTGGTGCCTTTTTGGGTGCCATTTTCGCAAAAATGTCAAAGAGGATGAGCTTTGGGTGCTGGGACCTTTAAATAAGCCGCCCAGCGTCTGACGCCTATGCGCACACCTACGCGCTCGTACGGACGTACGTTCGTGCGGAACCCGGAAACCGCAGGGGTTTCACTTATCTGCTGCCTTGAAGAAGCATAAAGATGGCGCCCACTATCTCATGCTGGTAAGTGCCTTGCTCTGCCTTTTAAGCTCATACTGACTGATGTACTAAATGTAAATGATGCGGTTGTGACAAGTTTTGTTGATCTTAATGTTTTTGAACAGGGCTCCTCACACTTCATCCTCAAGGGCCGAGCCAGGCCACGTTTTCACCTCTCTATGCTGATGTCCTAATTAGGGCAATTGGTCTGGCTTAACACCAGTTAATTAACCTGTGGAGTAGCGTGGAGAGCTGACAAACCTGGCCTGTCTCGGACCTTGATGCGGATGTTTGCGGACCACCACAACGGCAAGCCACACACGTGCACAAAAAGTCAGAAACCGGGCCTTCAGCGTGATTTAATACAAACCAATCAAACCCACAAAACGAGTACACAGCCTATTACATTAAAATATTTGCCATTTGAAGCCAATAACGTATTAGTCTTGCCTCCACTGGCCTGAAACTCTGTCCCAGAATTTAGGATATGCGCGCAGACATCTGTACTCAGAAGCATCACACTTACTGAGGAGAGGTGAGTGGGATAAGGTACAGGGGGGTGGGTTCTAGCTGTGCTTTGCTCAGACACAGCAGAGCTGTGGTCATGGGAAGGTCATCATTCCAAGAATGCAGAGCAGCACACACACTTCCAGTTTGCATGCACTTCCTGTTTGCAGGCTGGCTGCAAAGATGGCATTTTACATAAGCCGCCATCTTGGATGTTAAACCCATCATAACATGCCATAGATGCAGGTGGGCTTATTTTTAATGTTGGCTATCTGTATGTACAGGGTGTGTGAAACATATAACATAAGACCAGACTCTGATTCAGAGTGAACGTCCGCTTTAAAGTGGACCAACACCCTCACGTTTTTTTTTTTTTTTCCGTCTTTAAATACCCCATTATATTCTCCAGGACTCGTTATAGTTAATAATAAAAAAAAAAATTACCTTAGATGATCCAGCGCAGCGTCGCATCCATTTGAATTTCGCGCCGCCATATTTGTTTTCCATCTAAGAGGAAGAGATCGTTTGACCTCTTCCTCTTCTAAACCTCGCGCATGCGCAGTAGTGCCGAGGTCGGTAAAGTGAAGCGCCGCTCGCTCCCGTGCCAAGCGGCGCTTCACTTTACCTAGCAGCGCTACTGCGCATGCGCGGTTTTTTTTTTTCTTTAATCTACGTGAGCGCGCGAGCGCGCTCGTCAGAGCAGAGAGGAGACTGAAAGGCGGAGGGAGTGAAAGGCGGGGATATGCCTCCTCATTGGCATATCCCCGCCTTTCACTCCCTCCACCTTTCAGCTCCTCCCTGCTGCCTTATCTTCCTCCCCTACGCTTCGTTTGCACGTGCTTTCATTGGACCCGTAGGATAGGTGAGTTATTGAATTTTTGTTATATAAGTAAATATTAAAAAACACACATCTGCCCACTGCCCACCTGCCTTCCCTCATACCTGCTGAGCCTGCAACCTACCTATCTACATACCTGCCAATCAACCACCTATCTGCCTACTGACCCACCTACCTCAGTGCCTAATGACCCACCTACCTACCCATTTTTCAGCCTACTGCCCTTCCAACCTACCTACCTACCCACTCACTCACCCACCTACCTTCCCTCATACCTGCTGAGCCTGCAACCTACCTACCTACCTACCGGCCAATCAACCACCTATCTGCCTACTGACCCACCTACCTCAGTGCCTAATGACCCACCTACCTACCCATTTTTCAGCCTACTGCCCTTCCTACCTACCTACCTACCCACTCACTCGCCCACCTACCTTCCCACATACCTGCTGAGCCTGCAACCTACCTACCTACCTACCGGCCAATCAACCACCTATCTGCCTATTGACCCACCTACCTACCCATTTTTCAGCCTACTGCCCTTCCCACCTACCTACCTGCCCACTCACTCACACACCTACCCTGTTTCCCCGAAAATAAGACATCCTCCGAAAATAAGGCCTAGTGCCTGCTTTCGTAGCATATCGTGATATAAGTCATCCCCCGAAAATTGTATTGTAACCACTAGGGGGCGTAAAGACAGGGCACGTAAGGGGGGAGCTCCAGGGAGGTGGAGGAGACGCACGCTGCCTGTCTTCTGGCAAGAAATCCCCCGTAAATAAGGCCAGGTGCCATATTTCCGGGGAAAAATTAATATAAGACAGTGTCTTATTTTCGGGGAAACAGGTTACCTTCCCTCATACCTGCTCAGCCTGCAACCTACCTACCTACCGGCCAATCAACCACCTATCTGCCTACTGACCCACCTACCTCAGTGCCTAGTGACCCACCTACCTACCCATTTTTCAGCCTACTGCCCTTCCTACCTACCTACCTACCCACTCACCCACCTACCTTCCCACATACCTGCTGAGCCTCCAACCTACCTACCTACCTACCGGCCAATCAACCACCTATCTGCCTACTGACCCACCTACCTCAGTGCCTAATGACCCACCTACCTACCCATTTTTCAGCCTACTGCCTTTCCTACCTACCTACCTACCCACTCACCCACCTACCTTCCCACATACCTGCTGAGCCTCCAACCTACCTACCTACCTACCGGCAAATCAACAACCTATCTGCCTACTGACCCACCTACCTCAGTGCCTAATGACCCACCTACCTACCCATTTTTCAGCCTACTGCCCTTCCAACCTACCTACCTACCCACTCACCCACCTACCTTCCCACATACCTGCTGAGCCTCCAACCTACCTACCTACCTACCGGCCAATCAACCACCTATCTGCCTACTGACCCACCTACCTCAGTGCCTAATGACCCACCTACCTACCCATTTTTCAGCCTACTGCCTTTCCTACCTACCTACCTACCCACTCACCCACCTACCTTCCCACATACCTGCTGAGCCTGCAACCTACCTACCTACCTACCGGCCAATCAACCACCTATCTGCCTAATGACCCACCTACCTACCCATTTTTCAGCCTACTGCCCTTCCTACCTACCTACCTACCCACTCACTCACCCACCTACCTTCCCTCATACCTGCTGAGCCTGCAACCTACCTACCTACCTACCGGCCAATCAACCACCTATCTGCCTACTGACCCACCTACCTCAGTGCCTAATGACCCACCTACCTACCCATTTTTCAGCCTACTGCCCTTCCTACCTACCTACCTACCTACCCACTCACCCACCTACCTTCCCACATACCTGCTGAGCCTCCAACCTACCTACCTACCTACCCACTCACTCACCCACCTACCTTCCCTCATACCTGCTGAGCCTGCAACCTACCTACCTACCGGCCAATCAACCACCTATCTGCCTACTGACCCACCTACCTCAGTGCCTAATGACCCACCTACCTACCCATTTTTCAGCCTACTGCCCTTCCTACCTACCTACCTACCTACCCACTCACCCACCTACCTTCCCACATACCTGCTGAGCCTCCAACCTACCTACCTACCTACCGGCCAATCAACCACCTATCTGCCTACTGACCCACCTACCTCAGTGCCTAATGACCCACCTACCTACCCATTTTTCAGCCTACTGCCCTTCCTACCTACCTACCTACCTACCCACTCACCCACCTACCTTCCCACATACCTGCTGAGCCTCCAACCTACCTACCTACCTACCGGCCAATCAACCACCTATCTGCCTACTGACCCACCTACCTCAGTGCCTAATGACCCACCTACCTACCCATTTTTCAGCCTACTGCCCTTCCTACCTACCTACCTACCCACTCACTCGCCCACCTACCTTCCCACATACCTGCTGAGCCTGCAACCTACCTACCTACCGGCCAATCAACCACCTATCTGCCTAATGACCCACCTACCTACCCATTTTTCAGCCTACTGCCCTTCCTACCTACCTACCTACCTACCCACTCACCCACCTACCTTCCCACATACCTGCTGAGCCTCCAACCTACCTACCTACCTACCGGCCAATCAACCACCTATCTGCCTACTGACCCACCTACCTCAGTGCCTAATGACCCACCTACCTACCCATTTTTCAGCCTACTGCCCTTCCTACCTACCTACCTACCCACTCACCCACCTACCTTCCCACATACCTGCTGAGCCTCCAACCTACCTACCTACCTACCGGCCAATCAACCACCTATCTGCCTACTGAGCCACCTACCTCAGTGCCTAATGACCCACCTACCTACCCATTTTTCAGCCTACTGCCCTTCCTACCTACCTACCTACCCACTCACCCACCTACCTTCCCACATACCTGCTGAGCCTCCAACCTACCTACCTACCTACCTACCGGCCAATCAACCACCTATCTGCCTACTGACCCACCTACCTCAGTGCCTAATGACCCACCTACCTACCCATTTTTCAGCCTACTGCCCTTCCAACCTACCTACCTACCCACTCACTCACCCACCTACCTTCCCTCATACCTGCTGAGCCTGCAACCTACCTACCTACCTACCGGCCAATCAACCACCTATCTGCCTACTGACCCACCTACCTCAGTGCCTAATGACCCACCTACCTACCCATTTTTCAGCCTACTGCCCTTCCAACCTACCTACCTACCTACCCACTCACTCACCCACCTACCTTCCCACATACCTGCTGAGCCTGCAACCTACCTACCTACCGGCCAATCAAACAAACCACCTATCTGCCTAATGACCCACCTACCTACCCATTTTTCAGCCTACTGCCCTTCCAACCTACCTACCTACCCACTCACTCACCCACCTACCTTCCCTCATACCTGCTGAGCCTGCAACCTACCTACCTACCTACCTACCGGCCAATCTACCACCTATCTGCCTACTGACCCACCTACCTCAGTGCCTAATGACCCACCTACCTACCCATTTTTCAGCCTACTGCCCTTCCCACCTACCTACCTGCCCACTCACCCACCTACCTTCCTACATACTAGCTGAGCCTCCAAACTACCTACCTACCTTCGAATCAACCAACTATCTGGCTACTGACCCACCCACCTACCTACCGACCTTGCCTACCTACCGACCCGCCAACTTATATACCTGCCCACTCACTCACCCACCTATCTTCCTACCTACCTGCTGAGCCTCCCACCTACATACCCTCCAATTAACCAACTATCTGCCTACTGGACCACCAAACTATCTGCCCACTCACCTACCTAACTAGGCCCTGAAACAGCAGCTGCTCTGGAGCTAAGGTGGACTTGTTAGACCCTGGAGGCACAGTCACCCACCCAACTAACTGCCTGTCCACTCGCGTATCTACGCTCTACCTAATCATATATACCAACTATTAAAGATGAGCAAACCGGTTCGGACTGAGCAAACCGGTTCGTCCGAACCGGAATTCGCTCCGAATTTCAGAGAAAATTCGATTCGTCGCGAACGCAAATATTTTTGGGTTCGTGCAGATCAAATTTTCCCTGAAAAAAAAATAAAAAAAGCCGGCATGGTGGGAGCGTCATTTATATAGAACAGATCTTGTTATTTTTAATCCATATATTTGCAATTGGTAAACCAATTTAGTCGATTCTGCTATTTATATGTGTAAATCTAAATCAACTCTTGGCACTTATACTCTATATATATGCAAATCCTAATCCAATCTTGGCACTTCTACTCCCAATACATGCAATTATTAAACCGATCTTGGCAACTCCATTATACAATTATACATAAACAATTATTAATTGATTCTGAATTATCCCTCTGTCATTTCCTTACAAAGTGGCGTCCTATACATATTATAGAGTGGAATCCTGGAATACTGGGTAACAAAAAAACTGCTACCAAATGCATGCCAAACTAACCAGCAAACCATGCACATCCACCAGGGGCATCCCAAATAATTTTGCTAAACACGCATGGCCACTCTTGGAATCCCAAACAATTCTGCAAAGAATGCACGGCCACCAGGGGCATCCTAAATAATTCATTTAAAAATACACAACCACCAGGATCATCCAAAATAATGTTGCAAAAAATATATAACCACCAGGCACATCCTAAATAATTATGCCAACCATGCACAGCCACCAGGGGCATCCCAAATAATTATGTAAAAAATGCACGGCCACCAGGGGCATACCAAATAATTCTGAAAAAAATGCTAGGGCACCATGGGAATCCCAAATTAATAGGCCGACCATGCACATCCACCAGGGACATCCAAAATAAATATTTTACTATTTTTTTTAAAAACCCCAATTTTAAAACTGGAAGCATGGGACATCGCTACCTTAGAAACTTACAAAACGCTTTAGTTGCAGCAATACAGGATATTCATGATCCGGGCATTATACTTTGAATGTTGTCGTAAAATAGACCTTATTGGTCAAAGACCTGGGTTTTGTAACGCTTGAGATCTGGTGTGAGAACATGGTGAAGATGCAACTCTGGCGTTGCCCTAAGAAACGCACGGAATTCAGCGTACTTTCGATAGTAACAAATTATTTATCTTATGTGTCACAAATATGGGTCAATATGTGTGCACTATATTCTTCACTAGCCTAAATAAATTGATGAAACTTTAATTTAGCAGCATTTCGTCGTGCATTGCAATTGAAAGTGATTGATCGATCCTCTCGTGACACGTGTGACTTCAGACTACAAACATAGTGGACCAAGTAAGTTTATAACTTTTCATAATAAAGCTTTAGCCAAGTAAATTCTAAAATGTTTGTTTAAAGTGTACCAACACACTGGATTTTGACTATCCTGGGTTTTGGTCCACTTCGGTGGGGCACCCCGATCGAGGGTGCCCAGTTGTGTTAAACCCCCCCGAACCCCCGGAAACACTCACCTCACCCCGCTCCCACGTGACTCGCTCGTCCAATCACAGCGCTCAGAGCCGCTGTGTTATGCGCGTCCAAGCGGCGTCCAACAACAGCGGCTCAGAGCGCTGGAGGCTGCGTCTTGCGCTTCCCTCTAACAGGGAGCGCACTCGCGGCGGCCAAACACATACGGCCGACGCGGGTCCACACCCTGCTAGAGGGAAGTGCGAGACGCGGTCCGCGCAAGCGCCATTGCAACAGGGTTGATGTAAGGTTTCTGGTCTTCCTGGGTGGTTTCACCACGTGGGACATCCCGATTTTGTATGCCCCACGGGGTGGAATCTGAACGGCCCGGGAATCTTATAGATTGCCAGCACGATCCCCCTTGGGTGTGGGTCAATTTTTTCAATCAAATCCAAGCTTGATTTGCATGGAATCTATAAGATTCCTTATACGATCAACTCCCTATCCTTGGTAAATCAAGAAACATTATACCCCTCTGTGACAACCCAAACCATTCACCCCTATTCAGTCACCGTTGTTTCGGCTCAATGGGTGAATGCGTTGGACCATGGTTTCATTCCAGCATGGCGCATCCCCGAGCCAGGCATTTGTTATTGTCAGGCATGGGCACTCTCCCTGTTAGAGGCATGTGAAGGAAGCAGCAGCCAGCACCCTCATAGCTGCTGGCTTAAGATGGCAACTTCATCTACGTCAGTGGCTCCAATGGCATTGATTAGAAAAGGGCCCGCACATGCGCTCTAGGAGCTGGAATAGGTGATTTGATTTAGGGAATCCAGGAGGGTTTCACAAAGCGGGGCACCCCAGACCGGGGAGCACATAGGAAATTACCACTTATCTTGAATAAGCAAAACACTGTAATGTATATCAAAGTCCGTTTTGATGACTCTCCTGGGATTTATTTTACCATATGTTAAATCGTTTTTGAATGTCCTAATTCGCCATACCCAAAAGTTATAGCAATCTAAATTACTTTGCCAAGTCACTACTTTGCATGGTTGTTGCACAATTGGAGCCATTCGCGTCCATTCCTCTAAGCCGCTATCAAGGCAATGGGAAACAAAATTCTTGTTTTTGAATATAATTTCTAAAAAGAGTTAATAATAGTAGAATATGTAAATACCTTTATAATGTTTACTATATGATATTTGTATATTTGGGACCGTCAAATCAATTATTTTTTCTCCTCCTTTTAGAAATGCCCAAGTGCATAGTCAAGCTGTGTACGACTGTCAAGCAACAAAAAATCGGAGAAACTATAATACATCTACATGTTTTTCCCAAATCTCTGGAGAAGGTTGAGCAATGGCTGGATGCGGCAGGAGCAGACATAAATGTAAAGAAAGACCTAATCCCCTTAATACTGCAAGACACACATTCCGACAAGTATCGAATGTGTACTAAACATTTCACAGAAGAATGTTTCACAATTACAAATGGCAAAAAAAATCTATTGCCAACAGCGATCCCATCGATTTTTCCACAGGAAAGCGATAATATTGCAATCCCAAAAACACGTAAAAGAAAGAAGAAAACGGATTCTACCACCAGCTCATCCACCAGCCTGGAACCACAACCAGGTACATCTGGTGCACAAACATCAGACGACCTCATGATCGGTTTAGCAGAAGTGGAAATTCCAATGGTTCTGAACACTGGACCTGTTACTTGTTGTTGTGATTGTCATTCAACACAGTTTTGGAAGAATGTTGAAACGAGAAATGCTTCAACACAAACTGCGATTATTGATGTTAGTGACAAGTCCAGTCAAACAACACTGGATAAACCAGAGGAACGGACAACATTAGAATCCGCTATGGTCAACATTCCTCTAGGTACTTTAACAACTGGTGCTCGAGTTCATTCAACTCCTCAAAAGAAAATTAGTAAGTCAACTGTTCATTCACTACTATTCTCTCCCATACATGCCCTTCCTGAACATCAGTTTGCAGCCTCTCATTTTGAAGTTCAATCTCTCGAAGAAATAAATGAGCAGAATTCTAAATTTACTGTTCAGTCAGACACCAGTGGAGATCCAACACCAAAAAAACGTGGAAGATATGATTTGGATGACACACTGCATTCAGAAGATCTACAAGCTGCAACTGATGATTCGGACATAGCTTTTCAATTTTCACCTCCCCGACCAATAACCAAACCTACTTATTCTGACGAAAAATCCATAATGAGTGATCGTAAATTTTTGGTGATCAACTGTTCTATGCCCAATATTGTGGTCATGAACATTGTTTACTAAAGGTCAAACATTTACGGAAATTGGTCTCAGGAACTCTGTTGACAGTTTTTGGGAAATGCAAAGACGGCCATGAATTCAAAGTTTGGGAAAGCCAACCACTAATAAACAAATTTCCGGCAGGAAACATTTTAATTGCAGCTTCAATACTGTGTAGTGGTTCCAGCTACACAAAAGTGAAAGAACTATTCAACTTGGCGGATGTAGAAATTTTTGGCAGTACCTCATTTAACCAATACCAATCTCGCTTTCTTTTCCCCTCCATTTATGAGATTTGGTTGGAAGAAAAAACAAGAGTTAAGGCTGTCATCGGACAGGAATCTTTATACCTTGCAGGGGATGGTCAGTGTGATTCACCCGGTCACAGTGCCAAATTTTGTGTATACACCTTTATGAATTTGATAACCAAACATATTGTCGATTTTGAAGTGGTACAGGTGACCCAAGCTACGTCATCAGCTGCGATGGAGAAGCTGGCATTTCAAAGTTGTCTAGACCGAGTGTTAGAGGAACAACTGGAAGTCATAATGGTTGGCACTGACAAACACTCTGGGATACGTAAGCTTATGGCTGAAAAATATGCAGACTTGGATCACCAGTTCGACATCTGGCACTATGTGCGATCCTTGCGAAGAAAATTGGTTATGGCTTCAAGAAAATCTGCATCCCAGGATTTGGCACCTTGGATAACTCCAATAATCAATCACTTTTATTGGAGTTGTCGCAATTGTCAAGGAGATGAAAATACATTGCGGTCACTATGGTATGGTGTTATGTACCATGTCGTAAACCAGCATACATGGAAAGAGGGATCAATGGAATATCACTGCCGCCACTTACCATCGGAAGACTCACCTGAGAGACCCAAATGGCTTATCCCCAATTCGCAAGCATATCAGGCACTGCACACTATTGTCGAGGACAAACAGCTGGAAAAAGACCTAAAGCATCTCACAAATTTCTGTCTAACTGGCAATTTAGAGACCTACCACAGTATGGTACTTAAGTACAGGCCGAAAAGAATCGCCTATAGCTTTGACTCCATGGAGGCTAGGACTAGATTGGCAATCCTAACTCACAATAACAATGTTGGGAGAAAACAGGCAACAATCCATCAACCGAGAGAGGGAAGTGACGCTGCTGGAGCACCAAGACACAAGGTAGATTATTCTAAGGGAGGTAAAAAATGGATAAGTCGCAAAGTACTGGAGCCAATTAAATTGGATCACATGTCCAATATTCTTGAAGCAGCCCTGAAGTTTGCAGGAGGGAGAAGGACCTCTGATTGGCGATCTCGTGCGACAGATTTGCCTTCCCACATTTCAAAAATTCCACAGCCAACAAAAAGCGTAGCTGTGGAGAGGCAAAGATCGCGATTTGGACAACACCATACAGTGGATACAAGCAACTAAGGACCAGCAATGATTAGTTTTCCTGCCGTCTATATCTTCTAGACTTTTGAAGTTACTCGTTTTAACGTTTTACATGAAATATGGAAACAATCAGGAAAGTTCGGTATTTGGTAAGTTTATTCTAACACACCTTCTATGAGAGGATATTACAAATGACTAATGTTCTTTGCAATTTCTGCCCACCTTCAGGTAATTTATATGATTTTTTTTCGAAGATTCTACATGTTTGTGGAGTTGTTACAACGTTTACGATCCAGATTTCAAGTTTATTTGCGGCATGCAGGTTTTATATACATCAGCACTGAGGTAATGTTACATTTAATTTTTGGTTGAGATTTTATATATTTATTTTCTGTGCTAAAATATTGCTATTTTTTACCACATAAAGATAACACAACGGGGGTGTGTAGAATTATTGGTATGTTTCTCTTAAAAGTGGAAAACACTATATGTATTGCGTTACTATGGCCCAAAATCCAAGAAATTTGTCTATCCTGGGTTTTTGCCCTTGCCCTTGGTGCTCACCCTTGGGGTGTGCACCGCTGTGTGAAACCAGCCTTGCTTGCCGTAACAAACTCACATCCTCCTGGTCGTAGGGGGCATATGCATCCACTGTTCCAATCAGAGCTTCTTAGCCTTTGTCTAACAACAGTGGTTCTGAGTGAACTCGCGTCCGGATCACCTGCTTCACTCTAACAGGGAGCATGCCAGTGCCAACCATTCAGCTATGACTGCCACAGTCACATTCCTATCAAAAAGTATAGCGGTGATGTGGGCGTGGATTGCGCATGTGTTGTTGCATCAGGAACCAAGATAAGTGTACGGTGTGGCCTGGGTTGGTTCCACAGAGCAAATAAACGGTGCCATAAAAAATTAAGTTTGGTTTTGGTGGAATGTAGATGTGCCAGGAGCAGACGCATGATTGCTGTCACCACTTCTTAAAGTGGACCAACACCCAGTGGGGATCGGCCCGGGAATCTATAAGATTCCCGGCCGATCATATCCCTCCGCGCAGGGCGTCCAAAATCTGGATGTCCCACAGGGAGAAACCCCCCAGGACGCCCAGAAACCTTACCTCAACCCCATTCCATCAGCGTCTCGCACTTCTCTCTAGAATGGCGCGCACCCGCGATGGCCGTTTGTGAATGGCCGACGCGGACGCGCTTCCTGTTAGAGGAAAGCGCGATACGCGGCCTCCAGCGTTCAGAGCCGCTGTAGTTGTACGCCACTTGGACGTGCATACCACAGCGGCTCTGAGCGCTGTGATTGGACGAGTGAGTCACGTGGGAGCGGTGTGAGATGAGTGTTTCCGGGCATTCGGGGGGGGTTTCACACAGCGGGGCACCCCCGATTGGGGTGCCCCACCGAAGTGGACCAAAACCCAGGTTATTCAAAATCCAGGGTGTTGGTACACTTTAAGTTAGAAGTACAATTCAACGCGGATTTGTGAAAGCCCCCCGTATTTACAATCTGTGTAACTGGTAACAGGGGGGGGTTAGGCCGCCAGGGTGTATGAACCATAGATCCGTGGCCAAAAGTGTTTTTTATCTGGCTCTCTTTGGTGTTCCACATCGCGGGCCAGCAACGTCTGCATTGACCCGGGTTAAGTGAGTATGCCAAAAGTCTAGCAGTTTTGCAGGATATGGATTTTCATTATACTAGTTTGTAATTTAGTGCATTGTAATTTCAACAATAGCTGGTCACAATTTATGAAGCATAAAATGTACTCCAATTATGCTATCCGCTGTACCAAAACTCACAAGTTGCAAAAATCCTCCTGTTTATACCCAGTTGTAACAAAAAATTATTTTTTGATTTCAGGGATCAACGATTTCTGCAAGCAAAATTTGTGAACCCCTATAAATATGTTTGATTTTTGTGCTTCCGCAGCGATGTGTAGTAATTGTTGATTTCCTATTTGACAACCCAAATAACCTGTTTTCATGTTCAATAAATTGAAATGGCATATAGTCAATACGTATTAAGTTTACTTTATTTCAAATGATCTAAGTCTAAAGACGTCGGGGACTGCACTGTATTCACTCAAACAGAAATGCTGTATGATGCTTCCTAATTGTAACAAAACCCAGCAGGATAGGCCCTGTAATCTTTAAGATTCCAAGGCCGATCCATTACCTCCCCCAGGGGCATTCAAAATCGAGATGGATCCCTGGGTGAAACACCCGAGGTCGCCAGGTGCAATCACCTTAGTTCCCTGACCATTGGTACATGCACGGGCCGCGGCAGCATCTCCAACTTCCCTCCAACATCTTTAATTGTCCATTCTCAACTGCCTTGCGCTCGCATGCTTTAAAGTAGAACAACACCCAGGTTTTTCACGATCCTCTGCTTTGCTCTACTTCCACAGGTTGGGGGTGCCCCGCTGCGTGAAACCTCCGAGAACGCCCATTAAATCTCACCTCACCCCGCTTCTACAGCACATGCGGGGCCGCTCGTCCAATCAGCGCGCTCGGAGCCGCTGTGTTATGCACTTCCAAGCAGCTTCCAAACACAGCGGCTCTGAGCACGTTTCCTTCTAACAGGTAGCGTGCACACAACGCCCATAACCAAATGGCCGGCTTGGGTACGCGCACTGCTAGAGAGAAGCGTGAGATGCAGCCGCGGCCTGCACATGCAGTGTTGGACCATGAGTAAGGTAAGGTGAATGGGGGGGGGGTTTCACACAGTGGGGCATACGGATGTTAGATGCCCTGCATGGAGGGATCAGATCAGCCAGGGAATCTTATAGATTGCATGCCCGATTTAGGAGTGTGTTGGTCCACTTTAGGCTAAAGGTATAGTGCTGATGCAGACCCAGGTAGGTAGTGTGTGGTCAGAAAGGGGAACACGTTTAGTGTATGGTTCAAGGGGGGGGGTTGCATTTAGGGCATCCGGATTTTGGATGCCCCATGGGAAAGTGAGCAGTTAGGCCTGTGAATCCTCGAGCAAATATGGAGCTACTGAAAATGAGTTCATGGCCAAAGGGGCTTGAGTAAAGCACAATGATTGGACGATTGTCCCTGTATGCGTCATTGAACCAGGAAGAGTTGAGTTTGTTGTGCTGACCCAGAGCGTTTTCAAAGAGGAGGGGCACCAAAGGACAGAAAAACCCAAGTTAGGCACAACTATGGCTTTTTGCACGCATTAAAGTGATCCAACACCCAGTATTTTCAATAACCTGGGTTTTGGTCCACTTCCGCGTGGCACCCCGATCTTTGAAGCCCACCAGAATTTCAGAAAAAAATCACCTCACCCCGCTCCTACGTTGCATGTGCCGGCGCTCAGCCAATCTGCGCACTCATAGCCGCTGAGGTATGCACGTACAAGGGACGGACAACCACAGCGGCTCTGAGCACACTGGCAGACGTATCTTGTTCTTCCCTCTACCAGGGAGCGCACCCGCGATGGCCATTCACAAACGTCGGGCGCGGGCACGCGCCCTGCTAGAGACTATTGCGAGATGCGGCCCACACATGCGCTGTTTGAACGGGGGTGAGGTAATGTGAATGGGGCGTCTTGGGAGGTTTCACACACCGTGGCATCCTGAATTTGGATGCCCCGCAGGGAGGGATCTGATTGGCCCGGGAATCATATATATTCCTGGGCCGATCAGCCTTGGCGTTGGTCCACTTTAAGAAATCACTTAGTTAGATCCCCTAAGTGAGATATGTATTTTTCATCTGTATGTAACACATAGACATCGCTGTGTATAACAGCACACATATTGTTAAAGTGGTACAAAACCAAGAATCCGGTAAGGTTTACAGGCGTCCCGTGGGGTTTTTACACAGTGGGGAATCACAATGTTGGATGCCCTCCTGGGAGGGATTGGATCGGCACAGGAATAATATAGTTTCCAGGCAAGATCCTGCAGGGTGTTGATCCACTCTAAAGATGCTGGCTGCTCTTCCATCTATCATAGGACGTCAGCCATTTGCGAATGGACGGAGTGGGCACGCTCCATGGTACATGTAGGCAAAGAATGCGGCTATCAGAGCCACAGCTATTAGACGAGCCATGGGACCGGCATAAGGTAGGTTTGCTGCAACGATCTGGAGAGGTTTCAGGCAGAGGTTTGCCCCCAGGGAAACAAATAACACCAGAGTCAATCCACTTAACATAACTTCGTTGTGAAAAAAAAAAAAAATTTACGAAGTAAACTTACCTTTTCCTCACATCCAACCACCGGATCCAAAATCGGGATGCCCCGCTGTGTAAAAACCACACAGGATGCCGGTAAATCTTACCGGATTCCCGGTCCTACAGTGAATGCGCGGTCCGCAACTCGCACTTCCCTCTAGCATGGCACGGCACGATCCCTCTTAGAGGGAAGCAGGAGATCCGGTTGCCAGCTTGTTTCGAGCCGCTGAGCTTTGACGGTGATTAGACACGCATAGCTCAATGGCTCCAAGTGCACTGATTGGCCTGCGGTTACGCAGGTGCCGTAGGAGCAGGGTGAGGCGAGTTTTATCCGGATATCTGGGGGGTTACACATAGTGGGGCACCATTGAAGTGGACCATTTTAAATCCATAACTGGTTGCAATATAAAGCTCGATGCAGCCGAGCAAACCAAGTGTAGCGTGTGCATATGGTGCACTTTCCTGTGAGAGAAGAAGTTTTTAAAAAATTACGGGGGTAGAACCGTAATCCCAGGTTCTGACAATCCCCCCGGCACCATAAAATTCATTCTTTTTGGAGCACTAAATTGACTAGCAATCACAATTTTTTTTTTATCAATTTAGCATCTAGCACTATAATTTTAATAAATAATAGATTCAATACCATGAATATTACAAAAACCAATAAAGTAAGTTGATAAAAATAAAAACTTTTATTAACTTAATTTAGATATAATTAGAACAAACATGAAAAACAAATAAATAACTGCTGAAAGAGTAAACGCAAAAAGTTCATTCCAAGGCCATGTCAGCGGCGTTATAATCAGGGTAGTACCCTGTGTATACACCTTCGGGGTCCGGATATTTTTCCCTCACTGCATGGACAACACATGATGGTATGGGCCTTCGATTGCCTTTGCCAAGTACTCCATGTACCCAGCCTGTAAAACTCCTATAGGCAACCTTTCGATATCTCCTTGAAAAATAAAGGTATAAAAAATTAATACATATTCCGATAGTATAATAACAATGGCTTTTACATTAGGATAAAGCAAAGGAATTATAATTTTTTGTGCATTCCCTGTGTGCTCCACGGTCTCGGGTGTCATTTTCCCATCCTGGGTCACATCCCAGGATGCCCGATGTACTTATCTTAATTCCCACTTCAACAGCACATGCACATGAAGCGCCGACATCCCTGCTACCTCTCCAGCAGTGTGCGTGCAGGCGCCAGACATTTCTGAATGGCCGACGTGGACACGGTCACTGATAAAGGGAAGCAGGGGGGATCCATACATGAGTGTGCTCGGAGCCGCTGTGCTAAGACGTCGCTCAGACATGCATCGCTTAGCGGCTCAAATGGTGCCGATTGGACGAGCATTCGCACCAATGGGGGTACCCTGGCGGAAAAGGACCAAAACAGGGATAATAGCAACCCTGGGTTTTGCTTACATTTTAGGAGGAACCAAAGCCACAACAAGCCTCATGCCGATTAATACTTTCATGGTCGAATTCATGATTCCCCGCTGTATGAAATCAACCCTGGTGTCCCTATAAACTTACCTTGTTTCCCTGTCCCACGGGCAGATCACTGCTATACCTTTTGCTGGGAACGTGCCCACGGCAGGCATTGTTGAACAGCCAACGCAGGCACGGTCCATGTTAGAGGAGAGGGGGGATCATGCCGTAACTGCGTTCTGAGTCGCTGGTGTTAGACATAGGCTTATACGCTTTGATTGAACAAGTGTGCCCGCATGCCCCTAGGACTTGGAAAGAGTGGATTTAAACTAAGCACTTTGGGTGGGTGGGGGGGAGGGGGGGGTGGCCGTTCTAAACACAGCATATTCACAATCCTGGGTTTTGATCCATTTATTTATCACAAATTTCAAAATTATAACATTTATTTTTACTAACCTGTTAATATTTGAATCCGGCTCATGTGGATGATCGTACATATACACATTAGACTGTGCACGTACGCTGTATTCCGCCAGCACAACATGGTAGAATTCCAAAGATTGTGTGACGCATTGTGCATCATCTGGAATCTGCAAGGAAACATTGTTTATCTCTTGGCAACAAATGCTTTCCTCTGCCGTCTCCATAGCCAGACATTTGCCGCACTTGCACCATCCACAGTGCCCAATTCTCGCCCTCATGGCCCTGTCCTCCTCCGTCTCCTCAGGAATCTCCTCATCTTCTCCCCAAACTGGATTGTCTGGAAAGCAGTAATCTGTGCCGGGATCGGGAAAAGTCGCCCAATACTTCTCCATCATCCGACGCTTCTAGAAAAAAAAGGGCAAAAAATAAATAGTCTGCAACCAAATTAACTTGTCATAGAAAGACATTCTCCTTCTATCGCAGACTTGCAGCATCTTACTCTCTCGGCTCTCGTCAACAAATAAAATGCTGGAGTATCCTCTGATCCTCCACTGGCTGCAGAGGAGGTTGCTTCTTCAGCCATAACGAATCAATAGGATAAATGGATAACTGAAAACGAAAACAAATAGGGAATATAAACGTCAATCTAGAGAAACAAGTTTCAGTTATGATGCAAGGTCGTGTAGGCAGAACAGCTTGTGATGCCCCTGGTAGTCTTGCATGGTAGGGTCAACAATTTGGGATGCCCCAGGTTGATGTTCATAGTTGCAAGATTTATTTTGGATGCCCCTGATGGCTGTGTATTTTTTGCAAAATTATTTGGGATGCACCCGGCGAATGTGCATGGTTGTCTTAATTATTTGGGATGCCCCTGGTGGCTGTGTATTTTTTTTAAATTTTTTGGGATGCCCAAGATGGCCGTTCATTTTTTTTTAAATTAATTTGGGTTGAGCCAGGTGTCCGTGTATTTTTCTCTTAAATATTTGTGATGACCCTGGTGGCCGTTTAATTATTTCTTAATTATTTGGGATGCCCCTGGTGGCTGTGTATTTTTTTAACATTTTTTTGGATGTCCAAGATGGCCATTCATTTTTTTCAGAATAATTTGGGATGACCCAGGTGTCCCAGCATTTTTTTCTGAATTATTTGGGATGCCCCTGGTGGCCGTGAATGGTTGGCTGGTTAGTTTGGCATGCCTTTGGTAGCAGTTTTTTTGTTAACCAGTATTCCAGAATTCCACTCTATAATATGTATATGAAGCCATTTGTAAGTAAATGTAATTGCCTAATTTCCTAATTGCATATATATGGAGTCAGATTGTAAAGATCGGTTTCCTAATTGCATATATATGGAGTCAGATTGCAAAGATCGGTTTCCTAATTGCATATATATGGAGTCAGATTGCAAAGATCGGTTTCCTAATTGCATATATATGGAGTCAGATTGCAAAGATCGGTTTCCTAATTGCATATATATGGAGTCAGATTGCAAAGATCGGTTTCCTAATTGCATATATATGGAGTCAGATTGCAAAGATCGGTTTCCTAATTGCATATATAGGGAGTCAGATTGTAAAGATCGGTTTCCTAATTGCATATATATGGAGTCAGATTGTAAAGATCGGTTTCCTAATTGCATATATATGGAGTCAGATTGTAAAGATCGGTTTCCTAATTGCATATATATAGGGAGTCAGATTGTAAAGATCGGTTTCCTAATTGCATATATATGGAGTCAGATTGTAAAGATCGGTTTCCTAATTGCATATATATGGAGTCAGATTGTAAAGATCGGTTTCCTAATTGCATATATATGGAGTCAGATTGCAAAGATCGGTTTCCTAATTG
The DNA here is from genome assembly GCA_027917425.1 of Gastrophryne carolinensis. Classification (NCBI taxonomy): domain Eukaryota; kingdom Metazoa; phylum Chordata; class Amphibia; order Anura; family Microhylidae; genus Gastrophryne; species Gastrophryne carolinensis. Next base: position 78,740 of record JAQIHN010000221.1, on the reverse strand, counting down.
CATATATAGGGAGTCAGATTGTAAAGATCGGTTTCCTAATTGCATATATATGGAGTCAGATTGTAAAGATCGGTTTCCTAATTGCATATATATGGAGTCAGATTGTAAAGATCGGTTTCCTAATTGCATATATATGGAGTCAGATTGCAAAGATCGGTTTCCTAATTGCATATATAGGGAGTCAGATTGTAAAGATCGGTTTCCTAATTGCATATATATGGAGTCAGATTGTAAAGATCGGTTTCCTAATTGCATATATATGGAGTCAGATTGTAAAGATCGGTTTCCTAATTGCATATATATAGGGAGTCAGATTGTAAAGATCGGTTTCCTAATTGCATATATATGGAGTCAGATTGTAAAGATCGGTTTCCTAATTGCATATATAGGGAGTCAGATTGTAAAGATCGGTTTCCTAATTGCATATATAGGGAGTCAGATTGTAAAGATCGGTTTCCTAATTGCATATATAGGGAGTCAGATTGCAAAGATCGGTTTCCTAATTGCATATATAGGGAGTCAGATTGTAAAGATCGGTTTCCTAATTGCATATATATGGAGTCAGATTGTAAAGATCGGTTTATTAATTGCATATATAGGGAGTCAGATTGTAAAGATCGGTTTCCTAATTGCATATATATGGAGTCAGATTGTAAAGATCGGTTTACTAATTGCATATATATGGAGTCAGATTGTAAAGATCGGTTTCCTAATTGCATATATATGGAGTCAGATTGTAAAGATCGGTTTCCTAATTGCATATATATGGAGTCAGATTGTAAAGATCGGTTTCCTAATTGCATATATATGGAGTCAGATTGTAAAGATCGGTTTTCTAATTGCATATATAGGGAGTCAGATTGCAAAGATCGGTTTCCTAATTGCATATATATGGAGTCAGATTGTAAAGATCGGTTTCCTAATTGCATATATATGGAGTCAGATTGTAAAGATCGGTTTCCTAATTGCATATATATGGAGTCAGATTGTAAAGATCGGTTTACTAATTGCATATATATGGAGTCAGATTGTAAAGATCGGTTTCCTAATTGCATATATATGGAGTCAGATTGTAAAGATCGGTTTCCTAATTGCATATATATGGAGTCAGATTGCAAAGATCGGTTTCCTAATTGCATATATAGGGAGTCAGATTGCAAAGATCGGTTTCCTAATTGCATATATATGGAGTCAGATTGTAAAGATCGGTTTACTAATTGCATATATAGGGAGTCAGATTGTAAAGATCGGTTTCCTAATTGCATATATATGGAGTCAGATTGTAAAGATCGGTTTCCTAATTGCATATATATGGAGTCAGATTGCAAAGATCGGTTTCCTAATTGCATATATATGGAGTCAGATTGTAAAGATCGGTTTATTAATTGCATATATAGGGAGTCAGATTGTAAAGATCGGTTTCCTAATTGCATATATATGGAGTCAGATTGTAAAGATCGGTTTACTAATTGCATATATATGGAGTCAGATTGTAAAGATCGGTTTCCTAATTGCATATATATGGAGTCAGATTGTAAAGATCGGTTTCCTAATTGCATATATAGGGAGTCAGATTGTAAAGATCGGTTTCCTAATTGCATATATAGGGAGTCAGATTGTAAAGATCGGTTTCCTAATTGCATATATATGGAGTCAGATTGTAAAGATCGGTTTCCTAATTGCATATATAGGGAGTCAGATTGTAAAGATCGGTTTCCTAATTGCATATATATGGAGTCAGATTGTAAAGATCGGTTTCCTAATTGCATATATATGGAGTCAGATTGTAAAGATCGGTTTCCTAATTGCATATATAGGGAGTCAGATTGTAAAGATCGGTTTCCTAATTGCATATATATAGGGAGTCAGATTGTAAAGATCGGTTTCCTAATTGCATATATATGGAGTCAGATTGTAAAGATCGGTTTTCTAATTGCATATATAGGGAGTCAGATTGCAAAGATCGGTTTCCTAATTGCATATATAGGGAGTCAGATTGTAAAGATCGGTTTCCTAATTGCATATATATGGAGTCAGATTGTAAAGATCGGTTTATTAATTGCATATATAGGGAGTCAGATTGTAAAGATCGGTTTCCTAATTGCATATATATGGAGTCAGATTGTAAAGATCGGTTTACTAATTGCATATATATGGAGTCAGATTGTAAAGATCGGTTTCCTAATTGCATATATATGGAGTCAGATTGTAAAGATCGGTTTCCTAATTGCATATATATGGAGTCAGATTGCAAAGATCGGTTTCCTAATTGCATATATATGGAGTCAGATTGCAAAGATCGGTTTCCTAATTGCATATATATGGAGTCAGATTGTAAAGATCGGTTTCCTAATTGCATATATATGGAGTCAGATTGTAAAGATCGGTTTCCTAATTGCATATATATGGAGTCAGATTGTAAAGATCGGTTTCCTAATTATATGGAGTCAGATTGTAAAGATCGGTTTTCTAATTGCATATATATGGAGTCAGATTGTAAAGATCGGTTTCCTAATTGCATATATATGGAGTCAGATTGTAAAGATCGGTTTCCTAATTGCATATATAGGGAGTCAGATTGTAAAGATCGGTTTCCTAATTGCATATATATGGAGTCAGATTGTAAAGATCGGTTTCCTAATTGCATATATATGGAGTCAGATTGTAAAGATCGGTTTCCTAATTGCATATATATGGAGTCAGATTGTAAAGATCGGTTTCCTAATTGCATATATAGGGAGTCAGATTGTAAAGATCGGTTTCCTAATTGCATATATATGGAGTCAGATTGTAAAGATCGGTTTCCTAATTGCATATATATGGAGTCAGATTGTAAAGATCGGTTTCCTAATTGCATATATATGGAGTCAGATTGTAAAGATCGGTTTCCTAATTGCATATATATGGAGTCAGATTGTAAAGATCGGTTTCCTAATTGCATATATATGGAGTCAGATTGTAAAGATCGGTTTCCTAATTGCATATATATGGAGTCAGATTGCAAAGATCGGTTTCCTAATTGCATATATATGGAGTCAGATTGTAAAGATCGGTTTCCTAATTGCATATATATGGAGTCAGATTGTAAAGATCTGTTTCCTAATTGCATATATATGAAGTCAGATTGCAAAGATCGGTTTCCTAATTGCATATATATGAAGTCAGATTGTAAAGATCGGTTTCCTAATTGCATATATATGAAGTCAGATTGTAAAGATCGGTTTCCTAATTGCATATGTATGGAGTCAGATTGTAAAGATCGGTTTCCTAATTGCATATGTATGGAGTCAGATTGTAAAGATCGGTTTCCTAATTGCATATATATGGAGTCAGATTGCAAAGATCGGTTTATTAATTGCATATATATGGAGTCAGATTGTAAAGATCGGTTTCCTAATTGCATATATATGGAGTCAGATTGTAAAGATCGGTTTCCTAATTGCATATATATGGAGTCAGATTGTAAAGATCGGTTTCCTAATTGCATATATAGGGAGTCAGATTGTAAAGATCGGTTTCCTAATTGCATATATATGGAGTCAGATTGTAAAGATCGGTTTCCTAATTGCATATATATGGAGTCAGATTGTAAAGATCGGTTTCCTAATTGCATATATAGGGAGTCAGATTGTAAAGATCGGTTTCCTAATTGCATATATAGGGAGTCAGATTGTAAAGATCGGTTTCCTAATTGCATATATATGGAGTCAGATTGTAAAGATCGGTTTCCTAATTGCATATATAGGGAGTCAGATTGTAAAGATCGGTTTCCTAATTGCATATATATGGAGTCAGATTGTAAAGATCGGTTTCCTAATTGCATATATAGGGAGTCAGATTGTAAAGATCGGTTTCCTAATTGCATATATATGGAGTCAGATTGTAAAGATCGGTTTCCTAATTGCATATATAGGGAGTCAGATTGCAAAGATCGGTTTCCTAATTGCATATATAGGGAGTCAGATTGTAAAGATCGGTTTCCTAATTGCATATATATGGAGTCAGATTGCAAAGATCGGTTTCCTAATTGCATATATAGGGAGTCAGATTGTAAAGATCGGTTTCCTAATTGCATATATATGGAGTCAGATTGTAAAGATCGGTTTCCTAATTGCATATATATGGAGTCAGATTGTAAAGATCGGTTTCCTAATTGCATATATATGGAGTCAGATTGTAAAGATCGGTTTCCTAATTGCATATATAGGGAGTCAGATTGTAAAGATCGGTTTCCTAATTGCATATATATGGAGTCAGATTGTAAAGATCGGTTTCCTAATTGCATATATAGGGAGTCAGATTGTAAAGATCGGTTTCCTAATTGCATATATAGGGAGTCAGATTGTAAAGATCGGTTTCCTAATTGTATATATATGGAGTCAGATTGCAAAGATCGGTTTCCTAATTGCATATATATGGAGTCAGATTGTAAAGATCGGTTTCCTAATTGCATATATATAAAGTCAGATTGTAAAGATCGGTTTCCTAATTGCATATATATGGAGTCAGATTGTAAAGATCGGTTTCCTAATTGCATATATATGGAGTCAGATTGTAAAGATCGGTTTCCTAATTGCATATATATGGAGTCAGATTGTAAAGATCGGTTTCCTAATTGCATATATATGGAGTCAGATTGTAAAGATCGGTTTATTAATTGCATATATATGGAGTCAGATTGTAAAGATCGGTTTCCTAATTGCATATATAGGGAGTCAGATTGCAAAGATCGGTTTATTAATTGCATATATATGGAGTCAGATTGTAAAGATCGGTTTCCTAATTGCATATATATGGAGTCAGATTGTAAAGATCGGTTTCCTAATTGCATATATATGGAGTCAGATTGTAAAGATCGGTTTCCTAATTGCATATATAGGGAGTCAGATTGTAAAGATCGGTTTCCTAATTGCATATATATGGAGTCAGATTGCAAAGATCGGTTTCCTAATTGCATATATAGGGAGTCAGATTGTAAAGATCGGTTTCCTAATTGCATATATAGGGAGTCAGATTGTAAAGATCGGTTTCCTAATTGCATATATAGGGAGTCAGATTGTAAAGATCGGTTTCCTAATTGCATATATAGGGAGTCAGATTGTAAAGATCGGTTTCCTAATTGCATATATAGGGAGTCAGATTGTAAAGATCGGTTTCCTAATTGCATATATAGGGAGTCAGATTGTAAAGATCGGTTTCCTAATTGCATATATAGGGAGTCAGATTGTAAAGATCGGTTTCCTAATTGCATATATAGGGAGTCAGATTGTAAAGATCGGTTTCCTAATTGCATATATAGGGAGTCAGATTGTAAAGATCGGTTTCCTAATTGCATATATAGGGAGTCAGATTGTAAAGATCGGTTTCCTAATTGCATATATATGGAGTCAGATTGTAAAGATCGGTTTCCTAATTGCATATATATGGAGTCAGATTGTAAAGATCGGTTTCCTAATTGCATATATAGGGAGTAAAATTGTAAAGATCTGTTTCCTAATTGCATATATAGGGAGTCAGATTGTAAAGATCGGTTTCCTAATTGCATATATAGGGAGTCAGATTGCAAAGATCGGTTTCCTAATTGCATATATAGGGAGTCAGATTGTAAAGATCGGTTTCCTAATTGCATATATATGGAGTCAGATTGCAAAGATCGGTTTCCTAATTGCATATATAGGGAGTCAGATTGCAAAGATCGGTTTCCTAATTGCATATATAGGGAGTCAGATTGTAAAGATCGGTTTCCTAATTGCATATATATGGAGTCAGATTGTAAAGATCGGTTTATTAATTGCATATATATGGAGTCAGATTGTAAAGATCGGTTTCCTAATTGCATATATATGGAGTCAGATTGCAAAGATCGGTTTCCTAATTGCATATATATGGAGTCAGATTGCAAAGATCGGTTTCCTAATTGCATATATATGGAGTCAGATTGCAAAGATCGGTTTCCTAATTGCATATATATGGAGTCAGATTGTAAAGATCGGTTTCCTAATTGCATATATATGGAGTCAGATTGTAAAGATCGGTTTCCTAATTGCATATATATGGAGTCAGATTGTAAAGATCGGTTTTCTAATTGCATATATAGGGAGTCAGATTGTAAAGATCGGTTTCCTAATTGCATATATATGGAGTCAGATTGTAAAGATCGGTTTCCTAATTGCATATATATGGAGTCAGATTGTAAAGATCGGTTTCCTAATTGCATATATATGGAGTCAGATTGTAAAGATCGGTTTACTAATTGCATATATATGGAGTCAGATTGTAAAGATCGGTTTCCTAATTGCATATATAGGGAGTCAGATTGTAAAGATCGGTTTCCTAATTGCATATATATGGAGTCAGATTGCAAAGATCGGTTTCCTAATTGCATATATATGGAGTCAGATTGTAAAGATCGGTTTCCTAATTGCATATATATGGAGTCAGATTGCAAAGATCGGTTTACTAATTGCATATATATGGAGTCAGATTGTAAAGATCGGTTTACTAATTGCATATATATGGAGTCAGATTGTAAAGATCGTTTTCCTAATTGCATATATATGGAGTCAGATTGTAAAGATCGGTTTCCTAATTGCATATATATGGAGTCAGATTGTAAAGATCGGTTTCCTAATTGCATATATATGGAGTCAGATTGTAAAGATCGGTTTCCTAATTGCATATATATGGAGTCAGATTGTAAAGATCGGTTTCCTAATTGCATATATATGGAGTCAGATTGTAAAGATCGGTTTCCTAATTGCATATATATGGAGTCAGATTGTAAAGATCGGTTTCCTAATTGCATATATATGGAGTCAGATTGTAAAGATCGGTTTCCTAATTGCATATATATGGAGTCAGATTGTAAAGATCGGTTTCCTAATTGCATATATATGGAGTCAGATTGTAAAGATCGGTTTCCTAATTGCATATATATGGAGTCAGATTGTAAAGATCGGTTTCCTAATTATAGGGAGTCAGATTGTAAAGATCGGTTTCCTAATTGCATATATAGGGAGTCAGATTGTAAAGATCGGTTTCCTAATTGCATATATATGGAGTCAGATTGTAAAGATCGGTTTCCTAATTGCATATATATGGAGTCAGATTGTAAAGATCGGTTTCCTAATTGCATATATATGGAGTCAGATTGTAAAGATCGGTTTCCTAATTGCATATATAGGGAGTCAGATTGTAAAGATCGGTTTCCTAATTGCATATATATGGAGTCAGATTGTAAAGATCGGTTTCCTAATTATAGGGAGTCAGATTGTAAAGATCGGTTTCCTAATTGCATATATAGGGAGTCAGATTGTAAAGATCGGTTTCCTAATTGCATATATATGGAGTCAGATTGTAAAGATCGGTTTCCTAATTGCATATATATGGAGTCAGATTGTAAAGATCGGTTTCCTAATTGCATATATATGGAGTCAGATTGTAAAGATCGGTTTACTAATTGCATATATAGGGAGTCAGATTGTAAAGATCGGTTTACTAATTGCATATATATGGAGTCAGATTGCAAAGATCGGTTTCCTAATTGCATATATATGGAGTCAGATTGTAAAGATCGGTTTCCTAATTGCATATATATGGAGTCAGATTGTAAAGATCTGTTTCCTAATTGCATATATATGGAGTCAGATTGTAAAGATCGGTTTCCTAATTGCATATATATGGAGTCAGATTGTAAAGATCGGTTTCCTAATTGCATATATATGGAGTCAGATTGTAAAGATCGGTTTCCTAATTGCATATATATGGAGTCAGATTGTAAAGATCGGTTTCCTAATTGCATATATATGGAGTCAGATTGTAAAGATCGGTTTCCTAATTGCATATATATGGAGTCAGATTGTAAAGATCGGTTTACTAATTGCATATATAGGGAGTCAGATTGTAAAGATCGGTTTACTAATTGCATATATATGGAGTCAGATTGCAAAGATCGGTTTCCTAATTGCATATATATGGAGTCAGATTGTAAAGATCGGTTTCCTAATTGCATATATATGGAGTCAGATTGTAAAGATCGGTTTCCTAATTGCATATATATGGAGTCAGATTGTAAAGATCGGTTTCCTAATTGCATATATATGGAGTCAGATTGTAAAGATCGGTTTCCTAATTGCATATATAGGGAGTCAGATTGTAAAGATCGGTTTCCTAATTGCATATATATGGAGTCAGATTGTAAAGATCAGTTTCCTAATTGCATATATATGGAGTCAGATTGTAAAGATCAGTTTCCTAATTGCATATATATGGAGTCAGATTGTAAAGATCGGTTTCCTAATTGCATATATATGGAGTCAGATTGTAAAGATCGGTTTCCTAATTGCATATATATGGAGTCAGATTGTAAAGATCGGTTTCCTAATTGCATATATATGGAGTCAGATTGTAAAGATCGGTTTCCTAATTGCATATATAGGGAGTCAGATTGTAAAGATCGGTTTCCTAATTGCATATATATGGAGTCAGATTGTAAAGATCGGTTTCCTAATTGCATATATATGGAGTCAGATTGTAAAGATCGGTTTCCTAATTGCATATATATGGAGTCAGATTGCAAAGATCGGTTTACTAATTGCATATATATGGAGTCAGATTGTAAAGATCGGTTTCCTAATTGCATATATATGGAGTCAGATTGTAAAGATCGGTTTACTAATTGCATATATATGGAGTCAGATTGTAAAGATCGGTTTACTAATTGCATATATATGGAGTCAGATTGTAAAGATCGGTTTCCTAATTGCATATATATGGAGTCAGATTGTAAAGATCGGTTTCCTAATTGCATATATAGGGAGTCAGATTGTAAAGATCGGTTTCCTAATTGCATATATAGGGAGTCAGATTGTAAAGATCGGTTTCCTAATTGCATATATAGGGAGTCAGATTGTAAAGATCGGTTTCCTAATTGCATATATAGGGAGTCAGATTGTAAAGATCGGTTTCCTAATTGCATATATATGGAGTCAGATTGTAAAGATCGGTTTCCTAATTGCATATATAGGGAGTCAGATTGCAAAGATCGGTTTCCTAATTGCATATATATGGAGTCAGATTGCAAAGATCGGTTTCCTAATTGCATATATATGGAGTCAGATTGTAAAGATCGGTTTCCTAATTGCATATATATGGAGTCAGATTGTAAAGATCGGTTTCCTAATTGCATATATATGGAGTCAGATTGCAAAGATCGGTTTCCTAATTGCATATATATGGAGTCAGATTGTAAAGATCGGTTTCCTAATTGCATATATATGGAGTCAGATTGTAAAGATCGGTTTCCTAATTGCATATATATGGAGTCAGATTGTAAAGATCGGTTTCCTAATTGCATATATAGGGAGTCAGATTGTAAAGATCGGTTTCCTAATTGCATATATAGGGAGTCAGATTGTAAAGATCGGTTTCCTAATTGCATATATATGGAGTCAGATTGTAAAGATCGGTTTCCTAATTGCATATATAGGGAGTCAGATTGTAAAGATCGGTTTCCTAATTGCATATATATAGGGAGTCAGATTGTAAAGATCGGTTTCCTAATTGCATATATAGGGAGTCAGATTGTAAAGATCGGTTTCCTAATTGCATATATATGGAGTCAGATTGTAAAGATCGGTTTCCTAATTGCATATATAGGGAGTCAGATTGTAAAGATCGGTTTCCTAATTGCATATATAGGGAGTCAGATTGTAAAGATCGGTTTCCTAATTGCATATATAGGGAGTCAGATTGTAAAGATCGGTTTCCTAATTGCATATATAGGGAGTCAGATTGTAAAGATCGGTTTCCTAATTGCATATATATGGAGTCAGATTGCAAAGATCGGTTTCCTAATTGCATATATATGGAGTCAGATTGTAAAGATCGGTTTCCTAATTGCATATATATGGAGTCAGATTGTAAAGATCGGTTTCCTAATTGCATATATATGGAGTCAGATTGTAAAGATCGGTTTCCTAATTGCATATATATGGAGTCAGATTGTAAAGATCGGTTTCCTAATTGCATATATATGGAGTCAGATTGTAAAGATCGGTTTCCTAATTGCATATATATGGAGTCAGATTGCAAAGATCGGTTTCCTAATTGCATATATATGGAGTCAGATTGTAAAGATCGGTTTCCTAATTGCATATATATGGAGTCAGATTGTAAAGATCGGTTTCCTAATTGCATATATATGGAGTCAGATTGTAAAGATCGGTTTCCTAATTGCATATATAGGGAGTCAGATTGTAAAGATCGGTTTCCTAATTGCATATATATAGGGAGTCAGATTGTAAAGATCGGTTTCCTAATTGCATATATATAGGGAGTCAGATTGTAAAGATCGGTTTCCTAATTGCATATATAGGGAGTCAGATTGTAAAGATCGGTTTCCTAATTGCATATATATAGGGAGTCAGATTGTAAAGATCGGTTTCCTAATTGCATATATAGGGAGTCAGATTGTAAAGATCGGTTTCCTAATTGCATATATATGGAGTCAGATTGTAAAGATCGGTTTCCTAATTGCATATATAGGGAGTCAGATTGTAAAGATCGGTTTCCTAATTGCATATATATGGAGTCAGATTGTAAAGATCGGTTTCCTAATTGCATATATATGGAGTCAGATTGTAAAGATCGGTTTCCTAATTGCATATATATGGAGTCAGATTGTAAAGATCGGTTTCCTAATTGCATATATATGGAGTCAGATTGCAAAGATCGGTTTACTAATTGCATATATATGGAGTCAGATTGTAAAGATCGGTTTCCTAATTGCATATATATGGAGTCAGATTGTAAAGATCGGTTTCCTAATTGCATATATAGGGAGTCAGATTGTAAAGATCGGTTTCCTAATTGCATATATATGGAGTCAGATTGTAAAGATCGGTTTCCTAATTGCATATATATGGAGTCAGATTGTAAAGATCGGTTTCCTAATTGCATATATATGGAGTCAGATTGCAAAGATCGGTTTCCTAATTGCATATATATGGAGTCAGATTGTAAAGATCAGTTTCCTAATTGCATATATATGGAGTCAGATTGTAAAGATCGGTTTCCTAATTGCATATATAGGGAGTCAGATTGTAAAGATCGGTTTCCTAATTGCATATATATGGAGTCAGATTGTAAAGATCGGTTTCCTAATTGCATATATAGGGAGTCAGATTGTAAAGATCGGTTTCCTAATTGCATATATATGGAGTCAGATTGTAAAGATCGGTTTCCTAATTGCATATATATGGAGTCAGATTGTAAAGATCGGTTTCCTAATTGCATATATATGGAGTCAGATTGTAAAGATCGGTTTCCTAATTGCATATATATGGAGTCAGATTGCAAAGATCGGTTTACTAATTGCATATATATGGAGTCAGATTGTAAAGATCGGTTTCCTAATTGCATATATATGGAGTCAGATTGTAAAGATCGGTTTCCTAATTGCATATATAGGGAGTCAGATTGTAAAGATCGGTTTCCTAATTGCATATATATGGAGTCAGATTGTAAAGATCGGTTTCCTAATTGCATATATATGGAGTCAGATTGTAAAGATCGGTTTCCTAATTGCATATATATGGAGTCAGATTGCAAAGATCGGTTTCCTAATTGCATATATATGGAGTCAGATTGTAAAGATCAGTTTCCTAATTGCATATATATGGAGTCAGATTGCAAAGATCGGTTTCCTAATTGCATATATATGGAGTCAGATTGTAAAGATCGGTTTCCTAATTGCATATATAGGGAGTCAGATTGTAAAGATCGGTTTCCTAATTGCATATATATGGAGTCAGATTGTAAAGATCGGTTTATTAATTGCATATATAGGGAGTCAGATTGTAAAGATCGGTTTCCTAATTGCATATATATGGAGTCAGATTGTAAAGATCGGTTTATTAATTGCATATATATGGAGTCAGATTGTAAAGATCGGTTTCCTAATTGCATATATAGGGAGTCAGATTGCAAAGATCGGTTTCCTAATTGCATATATATGGAGTCAGATTGTAAAGATCGGTTTCCTAATTGCATATATATGGAGTCAGATTGTAAAGATCGGTTTCCTAATTGCATATATAGGGAGTCAGATTGTAAAGATCGGTTTCCTAATTGCATATATATGGAGTCAGATTGTAAAGATCGGTTTCCTAATTGCATATATATGGAGTCAGATTGTAAAGATCGGTTTCCTAATTGCATATATATGGAGTCAGATTGTAAAGATCGGTTTCCTAATTGCATATATATGGAGTCAGATTGTAAAGATCGGTTTCCTAATTGCATATATATGGAGTCAGATTGTAAAGATCGGTTTCCTAATTGCATATATATGGAGTCAGATTGTAAAGATCGGTTTCCTAATTGCATATATAGGGAGTCAGATTGCAAAGATCGGTTTACTAATTGCATATATATGGAGTCAGATTGTAAAGATCGGTTTCCTAATTGCATATATATGGAGTCAGATTGTAAAGATCGGTTTCCTAATTGCATATATATGGAGTCAGATTGTAAAGATCGGTTTCCTAATTGCATATATATGGAGTCAGATTGTAAAGATCGGTTTCCTAATTGCATATATATGGAGTCAGATTGCAAAGATCGGTTTCCTAATTGCATATATATGGAGTCAGATTGTAAAGATCGGTTTCCTAATTGCATATATAGGGAGTCAGATTGTAAAGATCGGTTTCCTAATTGCATATATATGGAGTCAGATTGCAAAGATCGGTTTACTAATTGCATATATATGGAGTCAGATTGTAAAGATCGGTTTCCTAATTGCATATATAGGGAGTCAGATTGTAAAGATCGGTTTCCTAATTGCATATATATGGAGTCAGATTGTAAAGATCGGTTTCCTAATTGCATATATATGGAGTCAGATTGTAAAGATCGGTTTCCTAATTGCATATATATGGAGTCAGATTGCAAAGATCGGTTTCCTAATTGCATATATATGGAGTCAGATTGTAAAGATCGGTTTCCTAATTATAGGGAGTCAGATTGTAAAGATCGGTTTCCTAATTGCATATATATGGAGTCAGATTGTAAAGATCTGTTTCCTAATTGCATATATATGGAGTCAGATTGTAAAGATCGGTTTCCTAATTGCATATATATGGAGTCAGATTGTAAAGATCGGTTTCCTAATTGCATATATATGGAGTCAGATTGTAAAGATCGGTTTCCTAATTGCATATATATGGAGTCAGATTGTAAAGATCGGTTTCCTAATTGCATATATATGGAGTCAGATTGTAAAGATCGGTTTCCTAATTGCATATATAGGGAGTCAGATTGTAAAGATCGGTTTCCTAATTGCATATATATGGAGTCAGATTGTAAAGATCGGTTTCCTAATTGCATATATATGGAGTCAGATTGTAAAGATCGGTTTCCTAATTGCATATATAGGGAGTCAGATTGTAAAGATCGGTTTCCTAATTGCATATATAGGGAGTCAGATTGTAAAGATCGGTTTCCTAATTGCATATATAGAGAGTCAGATTGTAAAGATCGGTTTCCTAATTGCATATATAGAGAGTCAGATTGTAAAGATCGGTTTCCTAATTGCATATATAGGGAGTCAGATTGTAAAGATCGGTTTCCTAATTGCATATATATGGAGTCAGATTGTAAAGATCGGTTTCCTAATTGCATATATATGGAGTCAGATTGTAAAGATCGGTTTCCTAATTGCATATATATGGAGTCAGATTGTAAAGATCGGTTTCCTAATTGCATATATAGGGAGTCAGATTGTAAAGATCGGTTTCCTAATTGCATATATATGGAGTCAGATTGTAAAGATCGGTTTCCTAATTGCATATATATGGAGTCAGATTGTAAAGATCGGTTTCCTAATTGCATATATATGGAGTCAGATTGTAAAGATCGGTTTCCTAATTATAGGGAGTCAGATTGTAAAGATCGGTTTCCTAATTGCATATATATGGAGTCAGATTGTAAAGATCGGTTTCCTAATTGCATATATAGGGAGTCAGATTGTAAAGATCGGTTTCCTAATTATAGGGAGTCAGATTGTAAAGATCGGTTTCCTAATTGCATATATAGGGAGTCAGATTGTAAAGATCGGTTTCCTAATTGCATATATATGGAGTCAGATTGTAAAGATCGGTTTCCTAATTGCATATATATGGAGTCAGATTGCAAAGATCGGTTTCCTAATTGCATATATATGGAGTCAGATTGTAAAGATCGGTTTCCTAATTGCATATATAGGGAGTCAGATTGTAAAGATCGGTTTCCTAATTGCATATATATGGAGTCAGATTGTAAAGATCGGTTTACTAATTGCATATATATGGAGTCAGATTGTAAAGATCGGTATCCTAATTGCATATATATGGAGTCAGATTGTAAAGATCGGTTTCCTAATTGCATATATATGGAGTCAGATTGTAAAGATCGGTTTCCTAATTATAGGGAGTCAGATTGTAAAGATCGGTTTCCTAATTGCATATATATAGGGAGTCAGATTGTAAAGATCGGTTTCCTAATTGCATATATATAGGGAGTCAGATTGTAAAGATCGGTTTCCTAATTGCATATATAGGGAGTCAGATTGTAAAGATCGGTTTCCTAATTGCATATATATGGAGTCAGATTGCAAAGATCGGTTTCCTAATTGCATATATATGGAGTCAGATTGTAAAGATCGGTTTCCTAATTGCATATATAGGGAGTCAGATTGTAAAGATCGGTTTCCTAATTGCATATATATGGAGTCAGATTGTAAAGATCGGTTTCCTAATTGCATATATATGGAGTCAGATTGTAAAGATCGGTTTCCTAATTGCATATATAGGGAGTCAGATTGCAAAGATCGGTTTCCTAATTGCATATATATGGAGTCAGATTGTAAAGATCGGTTTCCTAATTGCATATATATGGAGTCAGATTGTAAAGATCGTTTTCCTAATTGCATATATATGGAGTCAGATTGTAAAGATCGGTTTCCTAATTGCATATATAGGGAGTCAGATTGTAAAGATCGGTTTCCTAATTGCATATATATGGAGTCAGATTGTAAAGATCGGTTTCCTAATTGCATATATAGGGAGTCAGATTGTAAAGATCGGTTTCCTAATTGCATATATAGGGAGTCAGATTGCAAAGATCGGTTTCCTAATTGCATATATAGGGAGTCAGATTGCAAAGATCGGTTTCCTAATTGCATATATAGGGAGTCAGATTGTAAAGATCGGTTTCCTAATTGCATATATATGGAGTCAGATTGTAAAGATCGTTTTCCTAATTGCATATATATGGAGTCAGATTGTAAAGATCGGTTTCCTAATTGCATATATATGGAGTCAGATTGTAAAGATCGGTTTCCTAATTGCATATATATGGAGTCAGATTGTAAAGATCGGTTTCCTAATTGCATATATATGGAGTCAGATTGCAAAGATCGGTTTCCTAATTGCATATATATGGAGTCAGATTGTAAAGATCGGTTTACTAATTGCATATATAGGGAGTAAAATTGTAAAAATCGGTTTCCTAATTGCATATATATGGAGTCAGATTGTAAAGATCGGTTTCCTAATTGCATATATATGGAGTCAGATTGTAAAGATCGGTTTCCTAATTGCATATATATGGAGTCAGATTGCAAAGATCGGTTTCCTAATTGCATATATATGGAGTCAGATTGTAAAGATCGGTTTCCTAATTGCATATATATGGAGTCAGATTGTAAAGATCGGTTTCCTAATTGCATATATATGGAGTCAGATTGCAAAGATCGGTTTACTAATTGCATATATATGGAGTCAGATTGCAAAGATCGGTTTACTAATTGCATATATATGGAGTCAGATTGTAAAGATCGGTTTCCTAATTGCATATATAGGGAGTCAGATTGCAAAGATCGGTTTCCTAATTGCATATATATGGAGTCAGATTGTAAAGATCGGTTTCCTAATTGCATATATAGGGAGTCAGATTGTAAAGATCGGTTTCCTAATTATAGGGAGTCAAATTTCAAGGATCGGTTCTATAATTGTATATATATGTAGTAAAATTGCAGAGATCTGATTTTTATTTCAATATAGATTGTGTATAATTGGCAAGATGTGATTGTATTTCCATATAAAGTTGGTATATATGATTATATTGCATGGTGTGGCCATAGTTGCTATATATATTTAGTTCAGAGTTTATTGCCATAGTTAGTATATGTGCATATTAAAAATTATTTATGTGAAACAAAACCATGATACGATTTATTAGGTATAAAAAACATAACTTGCCTGTCCTCTGCATCAACCAGAGACAGCGTATGAGAGAAGGCAAAAGGAAATGAAACTACAACCCTGGGGGAGGGAGGGGAGGCGGAGACTCATGCTGCTTCAGCCAATCATGGCTGAGCACATGTTGTCAATCACCTTCCCATGAATAAACAAGACCTGAGAGACGTGCGGGCTCCCGAGAAGACGTCTGGAAGACAGAAGCCACGCCCACCATGATGACATCACGCCTGAAGAAAGAGAAACTGAATTCACGCGATGCTGGGAGACTGGTATGCACGTCTTAGCAGTGCAGATGCCAGTCAAAGGACACGTACAAGCACTGGAGGACGGGACTTCCGGCGAAGGAGATTCCAGAAAGCAGACGCTGCGAGGGACAGAGGGCTGCCTGGATCATCAAAATGTAAGTGTTTTTATATGTTTTATCATTTAAAGCAATGTTATTTTTGAGGGTGTTGGTCCACTTTAAGCAACTCCCCAAAAATGGCTGGCACTCTAAATGTGTGTGTTAATGACATTACATTCGCAACTTTCTGATGCAACACATATGGCTCTGTGTGTAAAAGTAAAAGCTCTGTGTCCATTATGTTTTTCAGATCATGCTTCAGCGCCGGTATGACTTCGCGCCCAATGTTTGCGAAAAAAGGGACATCGCCCGGGAGATCATCGCGGAAATACACCGTGTCACCAGCACCCCCTTCACTCACACCCAGATAATGCAGCATTGGTCGGACCTGAAACGTCTGCACATGGCCCGGGTGCGGAGGTTTTTTGGGATCCATTTCCCAAGTAAGTACAAAGCGATTGCATGGTATATATTCCAAATTTATAAGTTATGCCTTTATTTATAATGACTTTTCTTTGTTAGTGTTGGAAATGGATTTCAGAATTCGCCGCACCCGGAGGCGCACAGGCCGACCAGTGCTGCATGCTTCTGCATCTGTGAGTGAAGGTGGTGGATCTCCCGGGCGACGGACCTACCCCTCCTCTGTGGCCTCCTCAGACCAGCCCCTGGACCTTACCACAGAGGAGGGGCCCAACCGCGTGGGCGTGGAGTCATACCCGGCCAGGCATGGTGAAGGCTCTGGTATGTCACTCTTCATGTATATGCACTAAGATATACATGCAAGCAAAAAAACTAAGTGCTCCTTTATTATGTATTTCTAGATGCTTCGGGAACGGGTGAGGTAGTGGAGGAGGAGGCAGCAGAGATGCTGGAAGTTGATCCTGGCGAAGGTTAGTGATGTCAGCCAGACTGGGAGCCAGATATGTTGGAAATAGTGACTCTATACAACTACTAACCAAATGTCACATGTTTCTCCAGGAACTTCTTCACAGCATAGCCAGGACCAAGGGCATCCTGTTGGCCCCAACCAGCCATCTGTCGGCCACCAACAAAGTAAGTAGCCATGCCATTATTGCGAATTATGTGTTTTTGGCTAATAACACACACATAACTAAAGGCGTAGCAAATGTATAGTTAACACTTTCATGTGGGCACTTAGTTAGCTTAAAGCGGACCATAACTCGTATTAAGAGCCTAGCTAATAAGTATCCCACACACTGTACATACAGATTGCGAACATTACAAAACAGGCTACCTGCATCTACTGCATGTTATGAGACTTTAAACATACAAGATGGCGGCATAGGGAATGCGCCATATTTACAGGCAGCATGGCATCCAGATTTGACAAAGTAATGTGCTGCCATGCATTGTGGGACTGCTGACCTTTCCCTTAACCCAGCTATGCTCTGTATTACCAAAGCACAACTGTAACCTGCTCCCCTGTACTTTATCCCACTCTCCTCTCCTCATTAAGTGTTATGCTTTTGAGTCCAGATGGCGGCGCAGTAATAAAAAATGCACCAAAATGTACTTTTATCTGGTGCAGAATCATTTGGAAAGAGTTTTTGATTTTCATTACATCATGTTGAAGGTCCGGTTTAAGGAGTTTCACTACTTACCTGTGGGAAATGCATTTACTTTATCCCTTGGAAGAATGACATATGTCATGCATTTACATGTATTTCATTAACCAATAAACTATTCCCAGCATACAAACCGGTCTGGTACTACTATTTATGTTTATTTCTCTATTGGTTACAGGGATGAGCCCACAAACCGTGGCTGAAAAAAAAAGAAGGATCCAGGAGTTGGTGGCCGAGCTGATGGCCATACAGGCGACGTTGGGGCCAACAGAAGAAGAAGAGGAGGAGGATTAGTGCCCTTGGTCCTGGCTAAATTTGTAATATAGTTTTAAATATTTTTTTAAAAAAAATTTTTTACAATTTTTGATAAACCAAAAAAAAAAAAAAAAAAACATATTTTATAAAAATAAATAATATTTTAAGGCTTAAGAAAGTTGTCATTTCTAATATGCGCCAAAAAATAAATTTACACAAACACGAAAATACATGCTTATAAACATATAGACATATGTACATTAAGAGGTTTGGGTAAGTTTTAGGTTCCGAGAAATGAAGAAGGATGCAAGCGCTAAGAGGTTTGGGTAAGTTTTAGGGACCGAGAAATGAAGAAGGATGCAAGCGCTAAGGGGTTTGGGTAAGTTTGAGGGACCGAGAAATGAAGAAGGATGCAAGCGCTAAGGGGTTTGGGTAAGTTTTAGGGTCGTCCAAATGAAGAAGGATGCAAGCGCTAAGAGGTTTGGGTAAGTTTTAGGGTCCGAGAAATGAAGAAGGATGCAAGCGCTAAGGGGTTTGGGTAAGTTTTAGGGTCCGAGAAATGAAGAAGGATGCAAGCGCTAAGGGGTTTGGGTAAGTTTGAGGGACCGAGAAATGAAGAAGGATGCAAGCGCTAAGGGGTTTGGGTAAGTTTTAGGGTCCGAGAAATGAAGAAGGATGCAAGCGCTAAGAGGTTTGGGTAAGTTTTAGGGTCCGAGAAATGAAGAAGGATGCAAGCGCTAAGAGGTTTGGGTAAATTTTAGGGTCCGAGAAATGAAGAAGGATGCAAGCGCTAAGGGGTTTGGGTAAGTTTTAGGGTCCGAGAAATGAAGAAGGATGCAAGCGCTAAGAGGTTTGGGTAAGTTTTAGGGTCCGAGAAATGAAGAAGGATGCAAGCGCTAAGGGGTTTTGGTAAGTTTTAGGTTCCGAGAAATGAAGAAGGATGCAAGCGCTAAGAGGTTTGGGTAAGTTTTAGGGTCCGAGAAATGAAGAAGGATGCAAGCGCTAAGAGGTTTGGGTAAGTTTTAGGGTTCATAAAGGTAAGTGTTAGACTGGCGCGAAGTAGTAGTGGTGAGATTGGTAGTGTCAGATAGGGCCCACATTGGTTTGGGGAGTGTAGCTTGGATCGCGCATGCGCAAGACCGTATATACATACGAACGAGCGAATATAAGAGGCCAAAAACCATTGAAAACCAGAGGCAAACGCAAGTAATTGGAAGAGGTGGACGATGGAAGAGGGCGAAAAAACAGGCTGCCGCCGCAACAAGTGAGCACATCAACGTGTTTTTTACGATTGACAAATGACTGTGCCAAGTTCGGAAGATAACATACGAACGGACGTACATTTTAGGATAGAAACGTATTAGCTTATAGAATCACTCGCAAGTTCATACGAACGCACGAGCGTTCGGGAAAAATAGGATGATCGGCACCAAAATCAAAGCTGTAACATGTTTCTTTGAATCGACCCTAATGTGTGTAGGAAGCCCATGAAGTCGAAAGATATGCATCAGGTATTTCGAAGTATTTCGCCAACTGAGGAGCCGACGGAAGGCCAGGCAAAGGAACAAAGTGCGCCATCTTAGAAAATCTATCCACTACCACCCAAATAACAGTATTGCCATGCGAAGAAGGGAGGTCAGTAAAAAAGTCCATAGCTATGTGTGTCCATGGGGTATCTAGAATAGGCAGAGGGAGAAGTAGGCCAGCAGGTCTTTGGCGAGGAGTTTTGTCACATGCACAGATGGTACAGGCCTGAATGAATTCTGTCACATCCTTTTTTAAAGAAGACAACCAATAATATCTAGAAATGATAGCACAGGATTTTCTGACGCCGGCATGGCCGGCTACATGTGAAGAATGAGCCCATCTTAATATTTTGCGACGTTGGCGAGCTGGCACGAAAGTCTTTCCCGGCGGTGCCAGTACAAAGGCAGCGGGTGCAGAGTGGACAAGGTATTCAGGCGAGATAAAATGTTGTGGAGTGGATTCAACACCAGAGATGTCTGAGGAGCGAGAAAGGGCGTCCGCCCTGATGTTCTTGGCGGCTGGCCGGAATTGAATTTGAAAGTTGAAACGGGTGAAAAACAAAGACCAACGAGCTTGTCGTGGGTTCAGTCGCTGGGCAGTTTCTAAATAAGACAGATTTTTATGATCAGTATAGATGGACACCTGATGGGCGGAACCTTCTAAGAAATGTCTCCACTCCTCCAATGCCAACTTGATGGCGAGTAACTCCCGATCTCCAATGAAGTAATTCCATTCAGCCGAAGAAAAGGTCTTCGAAAAGAACCCGCAGGTGAGAATTCTGCCAGTGGAAGATTTTTGAGTGAGCACAGCTCCGGCTCCAATGGAGGAGGCATCTGCTTCAAGGGCAAAAGGCCTAGATGGATCTGGCCCAGACAGCACCGGAGCAGAGGAGAAAGCTTTTTTTAAGGCAATGAAGGCCTCTTCTGCCTGAGGAGGCCAAGACTTAGAATTGGCATTCTTCTTTGTGAGAGCCACAGTGGGCGCCACTACAGTAGAAAAGTGTGGAATAAATTGTCGATAGTAATTGGCGAAGCCCGGGAAGCGTTGAATAGCCCGTAGGCCAATAGGACGTGGCCAGTCCAAAACTGCTTTCAATTTGCTGGGGTCCATCTGGAGACCACGAGCAGAGACAATATATCCAATAAAGGGTAAGGTGGTTTGATCAAAAAGACACTTCTCCAACTTGGCGTAAAGGTGGTGTTGACGGAGGCGAGACAGAACTTGCCGGACGTGAAAAGATGAGTATATCATCCAAATATACAACTACACAGGAGTAAAGCAAGTCCCGAAAAATGTTGTTTACGTATTCCTGGAATACAGCGGGTGCATTGCAAAGACCAAAGGGCATCACTAAATATTCGAAGTGGCCATCGCGGGTATTGAAGGCTGTCTTTCATCGCCCCCGCGTATACGTATCAAATTATAGGCCCCTCGCAGATCAAGTTTGGTGAAATCCTTGGCCCCACGCAGACGGTCAAATAATTCAGCAATCAAAGGCAGAAGATAACGCCACAGTAATCAATACAGGGGCTTAGAGGGCCATCTTTTTTTGCCACGAAGAAGAAACCCGCATCTGCTGGAGAGGAAGACTTCCATATAAACCCTCTTTGCAGATTTTCTTGAATATACTCCGACATAGCTTGTGTCCCTGGAGCCGAGAGGGTGTAAATACGACCATGAGGTGGAGTGGTACCCACTCAATACTCTCTTGATGGAAAAATCCAACCTTTAGAAGAAGGGGAACAGTGCGATAACACACGGTACAGTCCAGCCTGTCACCATTGACTGAGGCGATAAATAAGGGCTTTGCAAGGCGGTTCACAGAGACGGGATGCCCTCCTAGGGCACTGAGTATCTCTTTCTTGGCGGAATTCCTCAGGCCTTTCAATAAAATGCACATCAATGCGTGTGGCCAGATGGATGAGATTAGTGAGAGACGAAGGCAAGTCACGCGCAGCTAGAGCATCTTTAATTTTACTAGAAAGTCCTTTCTTGAAGCAGGCACACAAGGCCTCATTATTCCAAGACAGGTCGGATGCTAAGGTACGGAACCGGATAGCGTATTCACCAACGGACAATTCACCCTGGACCAAGTTCAATAGGGCCGATTCAGCAGATGAAGCATGGGCAGGCTCCTCAAAGACCTGGTGAAACTCTGAAACAAAGGTGTGAATACTAGAAGTGACAGGGTCGTGGCGATCCCACAAAGGAGTGGCCCAGGCCCAGGCCTTTCCAGAAAGCAAACTAATGACAAAGGCCACCTTAGCTCATTCAGTGGGGAATTAATCCGCCAACAACTCTAAATGTAGAGAGCACTGGGCAAGGAAGCCTCGGCATAACTTGGCATCCCAGTCATATTTAGCCAGCAAGGAGAGACGAATTCTAGCTGTAGATGGCTGTGGCGGCAAAGCTGGGGCCGGTGGTGGCATTTGCTGTTGCTGAAACGATAGTAACTGCTGCATCATAGCCAAGAGCTGATTAATTTGGCGGGACTGCATAGCCACAATAGCAGGCAATTCAGTGGCATCAGGCAGCGGCACCTCAGCGGGATCCATGGCCGGATCTTACTGTCACGGACTGGGTGGAGCGGACTTGGATGTGGATCCGCTTTGACTGTGGAACTGATGGCGAGTGCCGTGTCAGGGGAGCGGAGTCTAAGAGGCCACCGGTATTCACCAGAGCCGCAAGGCAGGTTGGTCTTGTGCGGCGAGTGACCCCCAGGTCACTACCCCCAAACAGCGGCCCAGTCCCACAGCTAGCTGAGGCTCAGCGGGGTACACAAGAGGCAGGCAAAAGGCATAGTACACACAGGCAGAGGTCAGGGCAGGCAGCAGAGGTTCGTAGTAAAGGTGAGTAGCCAAGGTCGGGGCAGGCGGCAAAGGTTCAGCGTCGGGGACAGACAGAGGTCGGTACACGGGAGAGCAATCCAAAGGCAACTGATTTACAACTGGCATGGAAAGACCAAGATCCGGCACTGAAGGAAAAGAAGTGCCTCTTTAAATAGGGGAAGTGGATGCAGGATTGGATGACCAGGCACCAATCAGTGCTGTACAGGCCCTTTAAATCTCAGGAATCCAGTGCGCTCACCCTCTAGTGGACAGGGACGTGCGCCCACCTGACCATGTGAGGAGGAAGCCCTAACAGTGTCATTGTCCTCCTAACTAGTGATTCATCAAGATTCTCAAGCTTTTTTCTCATGAAATTAATTTTTTTACTACCATGAGATTTTTTTTCAACTCATGATGAATCAAGGCCTTTGGGGCAGTCCCAGAACATTAAGCAGAGCCCATTCCACTGCAGCCCCAAAACTCTCCCAGTTTCTGGGTCTAACCCAGATTCTGGGTTATAATGCATTACCCTTACTGGGGTGAGGCACTTTACCACCTAAACAGTAATTTATAGTTGCCTTCTAAAACTAGATCTCCAAGCTACTGCAGACACTATCTCAAACCAATTTAGTAAAGCTAGGTTCTCCTGCATGTCACTCACTATCATTTAGATTTGTATAGTAGCTTACCAAATAAGATTAGAGAATAGCATGGGGGGAAATTGTTTTACTTAACCGATGCATTACGCAGCCCAAAAAGATTCTGGAGCATTCAAACCCAGGTACAAGCCACAGATTCCTAATTATGATCATTAGGGGTGTGTGGCCACATTGATGCAAGAGTAGAGTAGCTGTTGGAATCCCACAACAAAGTGAGTGCTAAAATTGGGCCAGGAGAGTACAGGAGTGCAGGGCCCCAGGGGGGGGGGGGGGGGGGGGGGTCGGGGGGGGTAGATCAGTCAACCCAAGTCATAGGGATTGACAACAACCCACTAGCAAGATTTTATGCTAATTGTGTTATTTGGTCAGCCTGTAGGCTTAAAATTCCCATTCCTATAAGATGTTCCCAGATTGACCCTTGCCCCCCCCCAATCAATTGTATTCATTTTCCTATGCACTACCTTAAAGGCATCAGTAAGTATTAGGACAGGAAGCAGTCAAAAAAGATAAAGTAGCTTGGGTAGGAAAGACACTGCATGGGCCAGGCATATCTATGATATTGCTACAGGTGCATCCAGTTGGCCATTCATTTAATTCCCATGTAGAGCACTCACCCAGTGGGAATGAAGAATCATCTTGCATCATTGCTGGAGATGCACCATGATGAACCTCTGAAGGTTCTCAATGGTTTCGGTGACCCCCGAATCCCTAGGTTCTGGAAGCAAACATGATTATTACCATTCTCAAAATGTTCACAAAGTTCTGTTGGTACTTTTTGTAGGACACCCACCTTCTCCTTGTGGACCCTCAAGCATAATTCCTGGGACATGCTGCTACAGTGTGAACTGCTGCTTATGATAGGTCAGTGGAGTATACTTTAGGGTTTCCAGAGCGGAAGTTGGATAAGGAGGAGAGCTGCGTGTCCTCCTGCCGCTGCCATTATAAGTTCACCAAAATGGACCAAGTTCCTTATCAGGTTAGCTCTGCTCTTTTTGGCAGGGGCCCATAATGCAAGGATCATGTGGAGTCCATTGCTGTCAGGGAAGCATTGTGTGAATACAAAAAACATTGCTGGTCCGGTCTGCTAGAAGTTGCAATGCAAAGCTATAAAGCAGGCATTCAGTTCTGCTGTGCGCTTGCATCCCATGGAGAGAGTCAAGTTTACAATTTTTCCACAAACACTGGCAGCATGGGGCATCCCAGCCCCATCAGCTGCTTTTATTTCATCACTATTCTTGCTCGGCCCAGTCCTCGCAGCCCAGTGGCAAACTAGGAGCAAAAATCAGTCAGCCAGCGTATGACCAGCCCACGATATCCCCTCTAAACCCTCTTCAAGGGCATAACTAAATATGACAGGGCCCTGGTGCAGATATTTAATGGGGCCCTCCTTTCAAGGCTCAAACTGTAAACTTCGGTCTTTTTGATGCAGCTAGACAACTAAAGACTGAAACTGCAGAAGGTGCTTCAATTCGTTAAAGTAATGCAGAGTGAGCATCGCTTTAAGGTGAATAATGAATAAGGTGGAGGAAAATAAATAATAGGGTCCCCCTGACTATCTGGGCCTTGGTGCAGTCGCACCTGCTGCACCCCCATAGTTATACAGCTGACGCCCTTAAATGTGCCTCACAGACAAAAGTGTGCTTTGTGGCTAAAACTATAGAAGCACGCTCAATATGATCCTATTAAACCTTTGGGGCAGAACATGAGGTGAGGTTTCTTGACTGGAGTGTACAGTGGGGCTGGGGGAGAGACTAAGGGATTTATTTAAGAAACGCTAGTGCCACGTACTGCCAGATGAGTGTTAGGTGAATGTCAGGTCCCAATGCAAAAGGTGTATTTATCAAGCCAAAAATCCAGAGCGCCTGTGATAGTGCCAGGTAGTATCCCATCTATCATCAGTGCCAGCGATGGGATGAGTGCTTGAGTGAGTTCTCTACAGCGCCAGATAACAACAGACGCTCACCCTGCACCATGTGACCTTATCTTATACATTTCAATTGGCTGGGATGGTTATAATTATTTTGCCCACTTTTGTTATTTTATTTTGGCTAGTGGATGTGCCACGGAATCCCTGGGCTGTTAGGAATTGTTTTTGGAAGTATTTTTTGGACTTTTGTGCTGGGCTGCAAATTTGTGATTTGGGCCATGCAAATCATGTGTCCCCAATGCAATTCCCAATGTTGTTTTTTTATGAATGAGGCTGCTCTTCAACACTCCCAGCTGGCTTTGATAAGCCATGCTCTACGCCAACCCGCCGGCTGGGAGGGAGTGCAAACATAGTGCTGCCTCGCTCCTCACCACTGACAAGTGGTAAAAATATAGTAAGCAGGGTTTGGATGGAAATAGACTCAAAATCAGTGAAGTCCATCGAAAATTCTCCCAGATTTCCATTGGACAGCCCACCCCCGATCACACACCAATTTCACTATCTTCTAGTCAAGCCTATTTTGTCCCTCTCTTCCGGTGCCCTTTCATTATAATTGTCCTATATAGAATTTGAGGATGATTCAAGACTAGCGCCACGTATTGCCATTTGTGCGTCTATGTAGCTGCGCTCAGAGCGTTTGGAAATGGACGCTGCAAACGTGGGTCTGGGGCTGTGACCTAGCTCGCCGCTGGATAAGTGACGCTATAGTATCCCATCCAACATTTATAAATGTGATGTCTGGAGGGCGCTGTAGAAGTGCTCTCCCTGATTCAATGCAGCGCCTGAGCGCACCAATGCTGCTATTGCTTCATGTATCGCCCCGAGGGATAGCAGGCCAAGGCGACACTACGATAGGTAGCGCCAGCGAAGAGTGCCCAACGATTGGTGCTGAAGCCCATATTTAAGAACATAAAACACCATGCCAGCACCAACGCTATTAAACTGGACACTCTGGCCACAGCCACAGAGCAAAACCACATGGAATGACATTGGTAATACACTGGAGCACTGGCACTGCAATGGTGGAACACAAATTCTAAAGCCTAAACCAAAAGTGCGAGGAACAACGCTAAAGTTTTTTGTTGCTGCCCAGGAGCCAACACACTCATTTTATGTGAAACAATACAGAAAAATGTCATCTAAACATGATTTTTACACAACCAAAACATACACCACTGAAGTGTATGGGAGAGCGCAACTGAGCAACAGGTGCTACAGAACATACAGCGCCGGCCCTTACCTTGAGCCGCTGCTAGTGATACATGTGACACTACATGACGCTATTAGAGGCCCTCACCAGTTTGTCTTTCACATATATGGTTTTCACATACTGCGCTTGGCATTCACCTGGCGCTACGTGGTACTACGTGATATTAACACTTCTTAAATAAGGCCCTTTAAGTCTTTATAGTATGTTGTACGATCAAATCTAGCTTACTAATGGGAGCTCATATTGCACATTTAACAAAAGTAGCTTTTGATGGTATAGGGTGCCTTAGCCAACATCAAGGATAGAGAAGACTGTGACATTATAGTAGTGTCCGGCATACCCCCAAGCATTGCTAAGTAGTGTTTAAAAATACATTTCAGTTTTTGGTAACACCTAGATAAAGATGTTTTGTATTTTTCTGGACTTCCACTTTAAACTTTAATGGAGGTTTTAACCCTTTGAGTGCCAGCCTACCGAGATTTTTTGTCACACTCTGTTGCCAGACGACTTTTCACGTTTTTGAGCTACACGTGTTCAACCTGGATTTTTGAAGGGATTTCCATGAGCTTCAACATGAAATGTCTTGTTTGGCCTTTTTTTAGTGTATTCTCAATACTTATGGGTGAAATATGTGCAAAAAAATGAAAAAAAACTATTTTTTACAATTTGTAGTGTTTTTTTTGTAATAAAAAATTTGTTAATAAAATATTATTGCGTGTGAAAGCCCTATTTCTCCCGGTTACAATGGTACCACATATGTATAGGTATACCCCCTTTCCTGAAACAGCAGTTTAGGAGATTCCAGATAGGATACAACTATGCAATATGATTGCATAGTTGTAAGGGGTTAATAAAAAATAAAAAATGACATAGGGTCCCCCCTCCAAAGGGAGGGGGACCTCATTTCTTTATTGGAATTCTAAGGGTTAAAAACCCTTAAAATCCCCCCAAAAAATGACATAGGGTCCCCCTTACCCAGCATTACCGACCCGGACCAGCTATGGGGGCTTGTAGAACAGGGCACAGAGGCCAGCACTGGTGGTCTCTGGCCCTGCAGGCTACTAGCCCACATAGCCACGTGGCCCGGGCCCTTCTGCCCCTCCCTGGCCGTTGGGGAGGCAGGTAATGGGGGGCTGGGGGTTTTGGCAAGTCACCCGCTTGCCGTAGGTGACTTGCCATACCCAGAGCCTTGTGAACTGGTATAAGGGGTCTCATGGACCCCTTACCAGTTCACAAAGGGTTAAGTTAAAAAAAAAGACACCAGACAAATATTTTATTATTCTTTTTTTGACTTATACTTACCTCCCATCCAGTGTCCCACGCTGCTGCAGATGACAGTTGTCGGTAGTAATCAGAGCAGGGAGGGTGGCAGGCAGGGAGATCAGAGCCTCCCTGCCTGCCACCCACCCTGCACCGATCGCTGCTGACAACTGACAGATCGGAGCCCGGGTGCCGGTAACCCGAGGAGCGGGATGACGTCATCAAGTGGGCGGGGCTAGTGGCGGGGTTAGGGGCGGGGTCAGCGCTGGCCGAAGAGGATGGTGAGGGCCCGTTTCTGGGCCCTCACAGGCAGCGTGGAAAGCCCAGGGGGGGGATCGGAGCCCCCCCTGGTGAAGAGAAGACCCGGGGAGAGGGGTAAGGTAAGTCTGTATGTTTTTTACTTTTTGTTTTATGGGCCTCTAAAGTCAGCTACGTGACTCTCACGTAGCTGGCACTTAACGGTTGGAGAGGCAGCTACGTGAGAGTCACGTAGCTGGCACTAGAAGGGTTAAAGAGTAAAAAGTTACCCTTCAGCTAAATGTAAGGATGGGAGGCATATATCAGCTCTGAACTATTAATCCAGGAATACCGGATTCTTCTGCATTCATCTGAGATACCAATTGCTTCATAAAACATCTCTTGCTGCTATAAAATATCCTGAAAGCTTGTAGTACTCTGAATTACAATGCCATCCATTTTGTTAGTAGACCATTCTCAAAAGATGAAACAGAGCTTTCCCCCCTTAGATTTAGTAAATGTCTTTTTAACAATTTTGTCTAGAACAATTATTCTTTTTTATCATTTATTCCATTTATACAAATCTATTGTCTGTATCTGATTAGCATATTGACCATGCTAAACAACTTATTAACTTCAGAATCGCAGGAGAAAAATAAGCAATGTATAATGTGTTATGTGCTTTTACCTGAACTCTGTAATTACTAGTTTATTGCTTTTTTAAAAAAAAATATAATACAAAATTCAAATTCAAAATACTGTGATATTCTACTTGATTTTCCAACATTCTTTGGGTTATCAAGTAGAATTATTTTCATTATTTTCTCTTCTCCTCCTTAGGGGCATTCCGAGTTGAGATGCCTCGCTGTGTGAAAGCCCCCGATACTCACCTTGAGCATTGCTCCAATGGTGTGGCTTGGCCCCCTACATCTCTGCTGTGCGGGGAAAGGCTGACCTAACCTATCAGAGCACTTAGAGCAGCTCCAGCCTTGCCCTCTGATTTAGTGCAATTCAGTGATACCCAACACAGTGAATGATGGCTGCAGGTCTTAGGAGGACGCTGTTGATTTACCAGTACAATCAGTGGCTGCCGTAATACCATATGTCTTTGTGAATTTGTTGACAGGGCATTTAAAAAAAAAAAAGATTGTCTTTTTTAGACATTAGATTGGGTTTATATCAAGTGTTGACTTTAAGGGGAATTCTGATATAAAATGCCACCTCCAGTCACATTTTAGGACATTTGCCCTCAACTGCTCACTGCCCTCCTGCAGGTCATTTCAATGGTAGGTAGCAAACTTTACCAGGAACTAATTTTACTTTTACAGTGGAAAACAATACACAGGATAACTGTAGGGTGCAGAATAAACCAAGCCTCACCTTCAGCCTCTACCACATATGCCCAAAATCATCCCAGAAGGACAGCGAGTGGTTCAAAGACAATTTCTAAGCAGCCACCGGTTTCACATGAAATGCAAGGTTAAAGGCACCAGAGGTACTAAAAAAGCACTGGATTGGGAATGTGTTATAGGGAGGTGATAGTTTACACTTTGCAAAGTCTGGCTGTTTTGCTGGAAACTGTAAAATTGTTTCCACAATAGGTACATGCAGGTGAACCAAGCAATGGAACACTATGTGGTACTACCAGTGACAGCATGGGGCGCTGTGCTTGCCACATACTGATCGCAAACACTATAAATGCTTACGTAGACTGCATCTGTTGGTATACCTGTGTTTGGTTACAGCCCAGCTGGAGAGAAAAAGGTTTTGTTACTTTGGTTATTTATGGTGTGCCTTAAAGGTTTTTTTTCCCTTACAAGTTCTATGTTGAGTACCAGGGCTCGTATCTGGGTCATGGGTGGCAAACTGGCAATAAAACAATAAGGAACCAGATAAACTGTAGAAAGCTGCGCATCCACTTACATTTACTCTTTTTTTTTTTCTGCCGGAACAATTAGTTAGTTAGGTTCATATATTATATAATTAGGTTTAATATAGGGGGGCTAAAGAGACCAAAAAACCCTCTACTTAGGTAAACAAAAAGAGGCTCTTTCCTAGAACGGAAAGTATTTGCACAGTACCCAGTCCAAGGACAGATAGCATTATCCATCTATCCTTGCAGTAGGCGGAGCTATGCAAATCATCTCTTTATGTCTCTGTACCATCCAAGGCCCTTAGAAACGCTAAGGGTGCAATGCCAGGAAAGCGCCTCTTTTCCTTTACCTAAGTAGAGGGTTTTTCCCAATGCATGGCACCGCCTGCTTCACGAAGTCATTACATCTGGGTTATTCCGCCACAAGGTGGCGCAGTGTACTGCAGAAGAGTTGTCTCTCCTCCCAGTACCATATAAAAACGGAATTATCATAGACTTCTCCAGTTTGTCCTCTGCAGTGATATCTGCGAAGATCGAAGTTGGCTCTCTCTATGCGCAGGTGAGCGGGGCAACCAAGTGGAGCACTAGGGTCAAGTGCTCAAGGAGTGCTGCTCCAAGCCGCAGACCCTGTACCACCAAGGGTAGCCGGCCATAGGCTTTATGGTGAGCCTACTAGGGATGCGGAGTTCCTGTACTAGCTTCTGAGGGGGTGAGTGTTTTGGGGTTTATGTGACTGGCGTTCGGGGTCCCCACCCACTGGCCTGGGCTTCACCGCTGCCTGCTCGCTCTCTTCCCCCCACCCTCCTAAGGGTGTTCGGGGGGGGGGGGGGGGCGGGTGGTGGTTGAATGCTCTTTATGCTGTTTTTAGACTTTTGTAGCCATTTCGCCGCCGCCGCCGCTTTGTGCTATGCTCCGGCGGGCGGCGCTATATCTGTGAGGCGTTTTTTGCTGTGTGGATGACGTTGGCGAGTCACGTGAGCGCCGTTTTCGCGCTCTTCGGGGGGCGGGGGCGGCGGATGACGCATATCGCATCGTTCTCCCGCGGCCTGCCCCTCAAGGTTCCTCTGCCGGCGCCATCTTGCTTCTGCTGCGTGTCTGGGGCCCTCTTCATCCCTGGGCTGCTCAGTGATTTCTGCCTGTGTTGCTAAATCCGGTGGTCTGGCGGCTGGCGATCCTTGTCCTGCTTGGTCCGTAAGTCCCATCTGGGGTCTTTTGTTGTCCTTGGGTCATGGGCTGTGGGATACTTATGTTTTTGCTTATGTCTTTCAGACAGGACACCAGTAGGTTGTGGTTTCTCCCGGTCCTGCTCCTTACTCCCCCCCCTTCATCTCCCCTTACTATTCTAGGGGCATCCCTTGGGGGGCATCCCGGGTGGCTTCTATTAGCCATTACCCTGTGCTGGCATATTGTGCCTGTGTTAATCACCATATGGAGGCTTCTGGGGATAGCATGCTCAGGGGTCCATTCCTGGCTGTGTTCCATGTGCGGTGTATCCCCTATCAGTAACGATGTCACGGTGTGCGTGCCGTGCGCCCAAGGTATCCTTGCGCTCCAGTCTGGGCTGCCCGCTTCGCTTCCCAGCTCTGCGCCCCCCTCGGCATCGCCTACCCCCCGCGCCTGCATTTAGCCCCCAGTGAGGGGGATACTAGCAGGGGGTCACGGTCTGATCTGGCACTTCATGTGGCCAGCATTGAAAGGCAGCTTGCTAGGCCTCTAGCAAGAAGCGGCACCTGGCTCCCACGCCTGCCTGGGTTGCTGAGGAGCATGAGGAAATTGATCTTTTTGATGACCATTACTCCCTAGAGGAGGGGGAGCTTTTCCCGGGCTCTGATTCCTCTGGGGACCAGCAGGTGGGCTGCGACAGTGATTCTGGGTCTGAGGATTCCTGGTTCCCTGAGGACACTGCTAATCTGTTGTCTCACATTTTTGAAATCTTGCACATTGTCCCCCCCCTGAGGTGGAGAGGAAACGGGGTGAGCTTTTTCGCCCTGTTAAGCAGCGTCTGGAGTTCCCTGAGCAGAGTCATTTCACTAATATGGTGCTCAAGGAGTGGGAACATCCTAGTAGATTACCCGCGGTGCCCAAAGGGTTGGATAAGAAATACCCCTTTCCTGCTGACCTGGTTCTAGGGCTGTCCAACACCTGAGTCATGCCTTCACCTGACACTACTACACTGCGGGAAAGCGAGGACCAGCTGGCCTGCCATGCTTTTACATTTGTGGGGGCTGGGCTGCGTCTGGCCTGTGCCGCTGCCATAACAGCTATTGCTCTTAAGAGACAGATCAATCGTCTCCTTGATGGGGCTACAGCTGGTAGGGAGGAGTATAGGGCCCTCTTGCTTTGCTCTGAATTTGTTGCCTTTATCCTTACTGCCATGGATGATGTGGTACGGCTGAGTAGTTGGGCCTCTGCCCTTTTGGTGGCTATGCGCTGCTCTGTTTGGTTGCTTCAGTGGACAGCTGACGCTGCTGCTAAGAAGGCTCACGCTGGGCTCCCCTTTGTGGGGTTGCGGCTCTTTGGTGAGCGTCTGGATGTTTAAACCAAGGATGGTAGGCTGCTTCAGCGTAGGAGGCAGCCTCTGCTTTTTCGGGGGCCCTCTGCTACCTTCTCCTCTTATTTGTCCCCAGAGGAGGTCGAGGCACCCTCTTTTCAGGTATCCGCAGGAGTTCTTGGGGCCGTGGCAGATCCTGCGGTCATCCCGGGCTCTCATGAGACCCCAAGCCCAAACCTTCTCCCAAGCCCCCTCAGGCATGAGGAGGCGCCCTCACCCATCCGGATCTTCGGCTCTTTGCTCATGTCTGGAGGCTCCACGTCTCAGACCGGTGGATTCAGGAGGTGGTGTCCTCCGGTTACAAGATAGAGTTTGCAGCCTGGCCGCCCCCCAGATTCATCAGATCCTGGATGTCTCACAGCCCTCTGTCAGCTCAGGGGTTGCGCTTTGTGGTTCAACATCTGTTGGAGTCAGGAGTCATTTGCCTGGTTCCTCCCCAGTAACGTCCTGGACCTGAAGGGTCTCAACAGGTTTGTCAGGTTCAAGCACTTTCGCATGGAGACCCTTCGCTCGGCTGTCAGTACCCTTCGCCCGGGCGAATTCATGACCTCCGTGGACGTCAAGGATGCTTATCTTTACGTGCCAATCTTCCCAGGTCATCAGAGATTTCTCAGGTTTGCTCTGGAGGATCAGCATTACCAGTTTGTGGCCTTACCGTTCGGTATCACCTCGGCGCCTTGGGTGTTCACCAAGGGCTTGATGGCTCTGCAGCGGCATCAGGGCATTCGCATTCTTCCTTACCTGGATGACATTCTGATTGCAGCTCAGTCTCCATCAAGCCGAGAGGGATACTCAGGCGGTGACCTCCACTCTCGAGTCCTTCGGCTGGGTGATCAACTACCCCAAGTCTTCACTGTCTCCGTCTTTGATGAGGTCTTTTCTGGGCATGACTCTGGATACCTCTCAGGTCAAGGTATTCCTGAATCAGCAGAAGGTGAAGGACCTTCAGAAGCAGGCACGGGCTCTGCTCTTGTGTCCTCAACCCTCCATCCAGCAAGGTATGCAGTTGGTGGGCCTAATGGTGTCCTGCTTCAAGGCGGTCTCCTTTGCTCTATTTCACATGAGACCTTTTCAGTTGCACCTCTTGTCAGTTTGGGATCGGGACCCTGTGTCCCTGGATCAGGAATTTGCTCTGTCCCCCCTGGCCAGACAGTCCTTCTCATGGTGCCTGGACTCGAGGCACCTCCTGGTGGGAAGGACATTTCTGCCCCAGTGTTGGGAGACTGTCATCACAAATGCCAGTCTGACTGGTTGGGGGGGCTTTTAGAAGTCTCTGCAGTTCCAGGGTCAGTGGGGCCCCCAGGAGGCCCATGCTCCCATCAATGTCCTGGAACTGAGGGCGATCAGGTTGGTTCTTTCTCGACTGACCTCACACCTTCGGGGTCGGGCTGTTCAGATCCGCTCGGACATCCAGACAGAGGTTGCCTACATCAATCATTAGGGAGGGACTCGGAGCAAGCGGGCCCTCAAGGAAGTGTCTCTGATACTGTCTTGGGCGGAAGAGAATGTGCCTTGCATCTCGGTGGTTTACATTCCGGGCGTGGAGAACCAGGAGGCAGACTCCCTAAACAGGGGGACGTTTCGGCTGGGGGAATGGTCCCTCAG
This sequence comes from Gastrophryne carolinensis, assembly GCA_027917425.1. Taxonomy (NCBI): domain Eukaryota; kingdom Metazoa; phylum Chordata; class Amphibia; order Anura; family Microhylidae; genus Gastrophryne; species Gastrophryne carolinensis. Next base: position 44,578 of record JAQIHN010000221.1, on the reverse strand, counting down.
CAACAAGGTTTTTCACTCCCTGTGTCACCGCTGGGGTCAACCGGATGTGGACCTGTTTGCGTCCCGCCACAATCACAAGCTTCCCAGGTTTGTCACCCTGTCACAGGACCCTCTGGCATTCGCCACGGATGCGCTAGCAATGCCTTGGACGGAGTTTCAGCTCCTCTGTGTTCCCTTTGTTCCCTCTGCTGGGCAGGGTGCTGTGCAAGAAAGCCCAGGAAGGGGTACCAGCCATTCTGGTGGCCCCCTGTTGGCCAAGGAGGGTGTGGTTTGCAGACGTTGTGCAGTTGGCAGTATGCCCTGCCCAAGGATCCAGATCTCACTCAGGGACAACTGTGCCATCCCAATTTACAAACGCTGGCTTTAATGGCTTGGCTGCTGAAACCTCCATCTTGATGGATAAGGGTTTGCCGGCTTCTGTTGTTGATACCATGATTAGGGCTAGGAAGAAGTCCTCGTCCTTTATCTACTACAGGATTTGCCATGCTTACATTGCCTGGTGTGAGTCAAGGTCTCTTACCTGTTTGGGACTCGAATTTGGTGTTGTCTGCTCTGCGGGGTCCTCCCTTTGAGCCTATACGTGGGGCTGCCTTGCCCATTCTGACTCTTAAGGTGGCCTTTTTTGGTGGCCATTACTTCTGTCAGGCGAGTTTCTGAGCTGGCGGCGCTTTCCATCAAACCTCCTTATTTTGAAAGGCATCAGGATAGGGTGGTGTTTCGGCTTAAGCCGAATTTATTGCCTAAGGTTGTGTCTGTTTTTCATCTCAATCAGGACATTGTTTTGCCTTCTTTGTGTCCTAAACCTGCTAATACCAAGGAGCGGACCCTTTATTCTCTGGATGTTGTCAGGGCCCTGAAGTTTTATTTGGTTGCTACGGAGTCTTTCAGGAAATCTGACGCTGTTTTTGTTCTTCCTGCTGGACCTAGGAAGGGTTTGCCTCCAGCTAAATCCACTATCAGCAAGTGGATCCGTCAGGCGGCGGAGCAGGCCTACTCTGCCAGGGGGAAGGTTCCTCCTTTTAGAGTTACTGCTCATTCCACTCGTGCTATTGGTGCGTCTTGGGCCTTTCAGCACCAAGCTTCTGTGGAACAAGTTTGTAAGGCCGCTACTTGGTCTTCTGTTCATACTTTTTACAAGGTTGATGTTAAGGCCTTAGCTGATGCTGCTTTTGGCCGCAAGGTACTTCAGGTAGTGGTGGTTTAAACTGCCTGCTGTTACTCTTTGTGGATCCCACCCTACTTTATGGACACTGCTTTTGGAAGTCCCAGATGTAATGACTTTGTGAAGCAGGCCGTGCCATGCAATGGGAAAAAGACAATTCTGTAAGTACTCGCCTGCTTCACCCCACCCTTGTTATCGCTGTTCTTGGTTGCCTCTTTATGGTGATTGTTCCAAGTTAGTTGGGGTTCTATTATTATTATTCTATTACCTGTTTTACCTTTATTATCTCACGGTTTCTTGAAATAACTGCTTGTCAACACTGGAGAAGTCTATGATAATTCCGTTTTTATATGGTACCGGGAGGAGCCACAACTCTTCTGCAGTACACTGCGCCAATAATGGCGGAATAACCCAGATGTAATGACTTTGTGAAGCAGGCCGTGCCATGCATGGTAAAAGCAATTCTACAGGTGAGTACTCACAGAATTGTCTATTTTGGTCTCTTTAGCCCCCCTATATTAAGCCTAACATGGGTCTCTCCACATATTGGCTTGCGACTATGTTTTAATAGTTGGTTGAAAACCCTTTGTTGGCAATGACTGCCTGAAGTCTTGGATTCATAGACATTGCTGTGTTTCCTACTTTGGCATCACATATACTAAAATTAGAACGATACAGAGAAGATTAGCATGGCCCCTGCGCAAGAATGATACGCAAATTCGTGAAGCGTTGCTGTGTTTCCTACTTGTTAATGCTCTGCCAGGTCTTTACTGCAGCAGTTTACCATTGCTGTTTGTGGGCCTTTCTGTCTAAAGTTTAGTCTTTAAAGTGGACCAAAACCCACCGAGCTCAGCCCAGGAATCTCTAAGAGTCCCAGGCCGAATGATTTCTCCCCATCCAGAATCGGCGTGCCCTGCTGTGTGAAACCCCCAGGTCGACCATTAACTCACCTACTTTCCCGGTCCAACGGCGCATGCTGAGCAGCGGCCGCATCCCCGCTATCCCTCTAGCAGTGCACATGCCTTCACCATGCTCGGATCCGCTCGTATTAGATGAGCTCCTGGGTGAAGGGGCTCAAACAGGTCTGAGCTTACCGATTGGACGAGCGGCCGTGCATGTGTCGTACGACTGGAAAGAGGTAAGTTTGTTTGGGCGACCTGGGGGGTTTCACACCGGGGGCAACGGCCAAAGTCAAGATCCTGGGTTTTGGTCCACTTTAACAAGTGAAATGTGGCTCAATTGGGTTGAGATCAGGTGACTGACTGGCATTCAAGAATACATACCTCAGAATTCACCTGGCTGCTTCTGTCCTGTGTCCCATCAATAAACACTAGTGACCCAGTACCACTGGCAGACATGCTTGCCCAAGCCATCACACTACCTCCACTGTTTCAACCATAAACTGTACCACCACTTCACCATGGAAATTATTCTATGATTATTCACCACGGTTGTCTTCTGTGGGTGCCCAGGTCTTTTTGCATTGATGAGTTCACCAGTACTTTCATTCTTTCTCAGGATGAACCAAACTGTAGATTTTGCCACTCCTAATATTGTATCTATTTCTCATATGTTTTTTTTTTCTGTTTTCGCAGCTTAAAGTCGACTAATCACCAGGATTTTGACGATCATGGCAATTGGGCCCTGCCTCGGGGGCATCCTGATGTCCTACTGATTGCCTCCACATTTTATCAATCTCAAGAGATTGTCCTACCTTCCCTTTTAGCAGACCGGGACAAGCCTGACAACTCTTCTCATCTGGCGGATGACACACAGCCCTCATCCTCTATCTAGCGCACACCAATTACTTTCTATTTCCCTAGTATATAGCAGAATATTTCATCTCCTTATATCAAGGCTCACTTCACCAGAGCAGTTGCCACGTCCTGGGCAGAGAAGTCCGGGGCTTCAGTTGAGCAGATTTGTAGAGCAGGCAAATGGTCTCCTCCATTTACCTTTTTAAAGCATTGTAGGTTAGACCTTGGGGCTTTTAATTTGTTCCACCTTGTGTTTCCTCTCCAGGGGGAGGAGTCCTGCTCTCTCTGTAGCTATCCTGAAGGACTCATAGACATACTGTTGCCAGTAAGACTAACGGGGATTTTCTGCTGTACTGTCCCTTTAATGTTTTGATCCCTAGAGGCTGTAGCTTGTAGCTATACAAACTGGGTGGGTAATTCCAAATTGTATAGTGTGGTGATGTGTGTACAAGTCACCTTGTCCCCATCCAGCATACAGGCAACCAGCAGTAACCAGTAAGCTGATCAGATAGTGACCCTGCTGGTTTTTTTCCGCAGCTAACTCTCATTCTTAAGATCCATATCTTTACAACAACAAAGTGAGCGGTCGGCCTGTTTACACAATGGTTTGTTTCTGCTCTTTCTCTAACTTGCTGAGCTAATAACTGGACTCACAATTATTGCATGCGGCTTAGAGGCTTTTCTGCAGGTAAACCCTGTTGCCAAATGGAGACCCTTCCCATCCTCCTTCCCAAACCCGTAAAGCCGCATTTAGAAATGAAGTGTTCTGACAACCATGCAAAGTCCACTCAAATATACATTTCTATCAGTATATGCATAGACCAAGCCGCAAGGGGCAAGGGGTGATAAGAAGATTGTTCAGTTACTGCTAGTTAGAAACCTCACAACCCATGACATATTGTCACCTGTGGAACCTCCGCTATAGAACACAAACAAAAAGACTTTTACTAAGATGCTTTATTCTTAATCTAGCACACAAACTTCAAAAACTGTTTTGTATAATCACCACTGTTAAACTCAACAGCAAAAATACATGAAGGGCTTGTAGGGGGCTACATAACAAGAATTATTTTTACTTTTTCTTTTATTAAAAGGCGATGACCTAGCATATGAATTACCGTACTTCTGTCAGGACGCTTACCTAGGTATTGTGTTGTCTGCTACAGGAGGTGCCATCAACACAAACCGATGTGATCATTGTGGTACTAAAATACGCATCCTGACTCATGGGTGTATCATAGAGAAAAACCTGTTTCTCATTACATAAGCCCTGTTATGTATTGTTTGAGGACATTCAACCACCAGGAAGGGCTTTGCGCGTCATTTACCTTTTTGTAATGTAGGGGGGTTGGCTCGATATGGCATTTGTGTGTATGTGTCACAGCACAATGAAATGTTAGTATCATGCATTGCAAGAGGGGGAAAAGTGACCAAATGAATGTAAAAATCAAATTGTTCTCCAATGGAATATTGCACACATAATACCGTGACTGGTGGCAGAATAGTTGTGGATAAATTGTATAGGTATTAAAAATACAGGTGTCCCACCTGCTAGTCCAACTCTCCTTCTTACTGTCTGGACTCGGTTGTCCTGTGATAAGTATTTGACCTTTGTGTTTTTTGTGCATTCTTTCATCCATCGCTTGATTGTTGATATTCCCATATACTCTTGGTGGCACTGATTAGTTGTTATTATAGATCGCTGTAGACTTTTTGTAGATGGTTCACTGTTTGTATATATTCACGTTTTGTACTTATCCATGTTTTTTATATAAATATGAATTTTTATTGTATTGATATTGTGTAAACATATATATTTTTTTGTAATACAATTCTTGCACTAGTCACTTTTTTTCAACGCACACGCGTTATTTGTGAATTTATAACTGTACTTTGTTAGCACTTTGCACTTTGTCAGTATTGTAGTATTTTCCTATTTTCCATTGTCCCTTCAGGAACAAATAGCGGTTTAGGTCCACCTTTAGGTTTTTGTGCCGGCACAAAATATTAGGTCAACTTATGAGTAGTCCTCACAGTGAGATTATCAGGAGAGCTTCCAGTGATTGTATGCCTTATATTTCTTGGCTCTGGCTTTATTTATGGACATGCAGTGCTTTTAATTTGTTTTTATGTTAGTATATGTGACTGTTTGTTGTTTTGTGATTAATAAAGTGATGTATATTGCGCTTTAGATTGTTAGTTTATTTTTTGGTGCTCCTGATTTGTGGTGAGGTGGGATTCTTTCCCCTGAGCCATTTCCTTTGGTATTTCAAGTCCATTGACACAGTGCAGCACATTTTAGATATTAAGCGGTGCACCCCTATTGTGTTTTGGTTCAGGTATTAAAAATACAAGCATATTTTATATTGGTCATAGGTCTCCGAATTGATATGGTTATTTTTTTAAAAATGGCAAACCTGAAAGATGCCAATATATGACGGTATGTATATAAACAATACAAAATTTAATAAGAAATAATCAAGGAATCAGTATAACTGATGCCTATGATACCTTCTTAAATGGGGAACATTTATGCTGAAGCCTAATCTTTAAAGGTATAACAATACAAATGAATGTATTTTAAAAATGCACTTTAGGGGACTTACTATAAAGTGCATTATAAAATGCCATGTGGAGCTTTAATATTGTCTGTTTTCATTGTGTCTGTCTGTATATGTGTGTAATATATGTATATGTTATCTCATTTACACTGATGCACTCTTGTTCTTATATGTAGAATTGGATCCATTACTGTCCTTCTTTTTTCCCCTTTAGCACTTACTGTATGCACATTTATCTTTTTCAGTTATTTTTATTATTATTTGCATCATTTATGCCTCTATAGATTGGCTTCCGCCAAAAAAAATGCTTATTTTGTGGTTCTCACCGGTATCAATTATATTGATTCACAATTAATTTTGTATGTAGTCCTGTATTTATCCTCTAATATTGTATTTTATTTATATTGCCTATTTGTCTGTTGATTTTAAAGCAGATTGAAATGGGAATGGGTCCTCCGCTCAATCTTTGCAGCACCCCCCAGCGGTGGCCCGGTTTTCGAAGAAGACTGTGCTTTTCGCCGGCAAAGCCACTTCTTGTGACACTTTTTGGGCTCTCTCAAAGGTGCTGCTGTGATGAGGTGAAGCTGGCTGTCTGCATCCCTGGCACACTGTTTGGGCATGCGCTCCTGTGCCCAGCCATTCAAAAAGGCTGGGCGCGGAAATGGGCCCATCTGCAAAGACGCGTCACAAGACCCTTCAGGATACGGGTCTAAAGCTGAACCAAGCTGAAGAAAAGTTTAGCTGAGAAAGAAAAGTCTAGAAGGCTGACCATTTATATTGTATGTCAAAAGCTGATCCCAATCAGTCACTCCCAACGGCAAAGGCTCGAGCAGAGAGCGAGCATGCCGATTGGCTGAGCGTTCCGCGCATGCCTAGAGGCAAGCGGGGATGTGGCAGCAACTCATCGATGGCTCCGTGAGTATGTGAGTGCTGCAGGGGGGTCCAATTTGGGCTGCCCCAAAGACTGGAACTCGGAAGGCCTTGGAGTCTTTTAGAATCCAGGGCCTCCGATGTTCCTATTTAAAGAGATACTCCCCTTTCCTTAGAGCTCTACAAGGTGTGGAACAGAAAACAACTCCACGCCTCTTCCAATGGGAGACCTGCTCCACTGCAGAATGCAGCTGTCCTTTGTAAGAAAGGGTGGTTAGCCCCTGAATTTGGTGCTCACAGGCTGTGGATGTGGGTGCGTTAGCATTCTTGCTGACCAGGCACAGTTTTGCCAAAAGGAAGGCCTTTGGTTTGCTTAAAGCAGAACAAAACCCAGCAGCAATATGCCCCGCTGTGTGTAACCCCCAGTTCACCTATAAAAACTCACCTTTCCCCATTCCAACGATGCAAGCTCCCGTTCAATGAGAGCCTCTTCGACATTAGGCAGACAGCTCTAATTGTTTATACTTTAGATGTGGGGCAGAAGTGCACACTTGGCAGGGATGTGTCAGCATGCCCCATTCAAGTCACAGCAGGAGGCACTTATTGGACAAAAGCCCACGCATGCACCATTGCAGCATGGCAAGGTCAGTTCTTGTGAGCTAACTGAAGGGTTTCACAAAGCGGGCATCCCAAATCAGGAATGCCCCAGAGCCCCTGAACAAAACCCGGGAAAGTCGCATTGCCATGTTTTTTTTTATTATTTTTTTTCCCCGCTTAAAATGTGTGATTGTTATTGTCTCCAAATCAGTTAGATGTGGATGTTTGCCGATGCCTCTAAACACACAGTGGCGCATGTTCTTAGACAGCTGCATGCTCTGAGAGTCGGGCTTGTGTGTTTCTTTTTTTAGTTGTTACCACTGGAGAGCAAAAAGATTAGTATTACTTAACATATCTATCTGGCAAGTGAAAGGTAATAAGATTATTTTCATTTACTCGGGTCATGGAGAGTATTGCCATCACTATGGAGCATTCTCTTCTGTTAACCGTTTTATTGCATCTATTTGTCAGAAAAAAGTTACCCTTTAATGGGTCTAGATTACGCTGTGCTAGTCTATATACATTTCTAAATGAAAGGTTTAGCCATTGGGAAACTATATTTTCTACATGTTGGTCAGAAAATTATTTTTTAAAATAAATTGTATAATTTTTTTTTGTGCTGTATTTAGAAAGGTCAGCAAGGGGAATCTTGCATGCCCCTTTCTAAAGTAAAATTTGGTTGTGATTTGTAAAGGGAAAGCAGCATTGGAAATAATTCTAGGTGTAAAGAATAGGATACTTTCCCATAGAAATTGCAAATCTTATTTGTCCTTTCTGCCTTCTTCCTCAAGCAGTGCATTGTGGGAGACGGGTCTCTATACTGTGATAAGAAGAGGACTGCAGCCATGCAGATTTGACAAGTCCTCTACAAGGCTCAGGGCTGATGCATCTCCCAGGCATCCAGATATGGGTCCACAAGGATCTCTATAGAGTGCCTATAAATCGGGCATTTCCACTTTTCTATCCCTTGACATGACTATTGGTGGCTACTGGAGCGTGCTACATGGCACATGCATGTGCACCTGCCAAACTCTATTGGTTGTTGGTGGAGCTGTCATATGTGGCTGCCTTGATGGCTGGATTGTGGATGGGTGTGCTTTTTGCTTAAATCGTGGACTAACTGGGGAGAGGATTAATTGGCTGGGGCAGTGAAGGCCTGCTTTAGTGATTCTTATTCTTATCCTTTCAGTACATTTGGAGAGTGCTAAAGTAGATCGCTAAGGCCTCTGATAATTTGTATCATGTTCAGTGCTACAAATACATCAAATAAATGATCTCTTTAGTATTTCCACATTTCACCAGGTGTTAGCACACAGAGTTCTGGAACATTTTGGCATCTTCTGTTGAGACAAAGGCTGAAAAGATAGTGTGTAGCAATATTTTAATTTGATCCTATTGCATTGCTCGCTTTGCAAAGCATGTCTAGTTTAATGAGCTGTCCAGGCAAATGATGAACAGCACATTCTCACCCGTGCAACTGATCAGCGATATTCTGGGGGTCTAAAACTTACCTCCACGTCATCGCCTGGAAGAGACTTGTCTCGAAAGAGGTGTGTTTACCTCCCGAGAAACTTACCTGTCAATTCTTCAAGATGGGAAAGATGGGGAGAGGATAGACACATTTTTCTGCAATTAGACCACACCCCCGGTTAAGCCCATGCCCCACCCTACACTCCTAACGCTAAGATGACCTGGAAATAGCTGCACACTACTGCACAGCACACCTTTGGGTGTGACATAAGTCCCCTTGACATATGTCCCAAATGGGCTCTCAGAGATTAGAGTTAGGACTGCACCCACAGAGGCACTTTGGCGTAGTGGTGCAGCTTAAGCATACTTCTGCAGATGTGTGTGACCGAGTCCTCTGTTTTTAACCAAGTTTAGAGACAGATTATAGGCTGGCATGCAAGCTAACAGGGTTGAGTGCTGTGGCTCCTTTAAGACTTTTATAAGTCCCCTTGTAGACAGAGTATCAAAAGTGAAGATGTAAGCGAGTTTGGTGCATTTTGGGTTCCTATAGGCCAAGATGAGGGAGGAGACTCCAGAGCCTGCTTTTTCCCTATCCCAAATCGGGATGCTCCACTGTGTGAAATGCTACCAGATTGCCTAGTATACTCACAAGGTTCCCATGGTGCACGTGCGGGCTGCGCTGCCATCTCTGGCTGATGCACACACCTGCTTCAGGAATTTTTGAATGGTTGGCTTGGGCACACACAGCCAAAGGGGAGCAGCCAGATGATCGTGCTCTATTCAGCTTTACTAAGCCAGCTCAGCTCTGATGTCAGAGTGGCTTGGTAAAACTAAATGAAGCGCTAGGCACTGCTTGGAGGAGAACATGTGCATGCGCCATGGGATCACCAGCAAGTTAATAATTACTGGCATTCAAAGGGGGTTTCACACCTAATCGCCTAATCTCCCACTGGAGAGGAACAATCACAAGGATAGTGAGAATCTGGGTGATCATTCCTCTTTAACCCTCACTCCTATGCAAGCTGAGCTAGGTTTATTTACAGTTGCTTGCACTGCATTGTGGGTCAGCCTATCAGTACTCACCACCACTTCCTTGTTTTCAGTCTCTCCTCTCTGCTGCTGATTGACCTCTGGTACTTGCTGTCCCTGGTCCTCCAGTTTTTGTCCTCTTACTCTGCTACTACTGATGATGATGGGTCTTTGCTGCTGCTGAGCCCTCCGCAGGTCAGAGGCGCAGAGGGGTTAGGTAAGTTCCAGAGGACAGTGGCAGGGGGTAGAGGGGTTAGGTAAGTGGCAGGGAGTGGAGGGGTTAGGTGAGAGGTAGAGGACAGCAGCAGGGGGAGAAGGGTCTTGGTAAGTGGTGGAGGATTTAGACTATCCTGGGTTTTGGTCCTTTCCCGGGGGGCACCCCAACTCCGAGTGGGAACCCCTCCCCCAAGATCGCTCCCTGTTAGACGGAAGCGGAAAATGTGGCCTTCAGAACCGCTGCTCTTAGATGCACCGTGGGACCGGGGAGAGGTGAGTTGGCTGTGACGATCTGGGGGGTTTCACACAGCAGGGCACTCCCGATCGGGGTGCCCTCTGGAAAAGGACCAAAACCCAGGATAGTCAAAAGTATTGGTCCACTTTAACTAGGGCCTACAGATTATTAAGCCTGGCCTTGTGTCCCCCTTAGAAGTCCTTCTTCACTAGGCTGTCGTTTTGTGTCCAATAGGATGCACTGGGTGGTTACATTTGTTGGCAGCCAGATGTTGATGCCAGTAACCATAGTAACACAGTCAAACAGCTATGTAGTGTCTGTATCTATAGAATAAAAAGATGTACTAAATATTATATATAGAATACTTTTCTGCTGAGTGAGTTACTAGACTTTGGACGGCGTCATTCCATTTAGTGCCGCATTGTTTCATCTCAGGCAGTGCGAGTCTATTGTAATAATGAGTTGTTTTTGCGCCATACATATGATACAGTATTCAACAGAGAAAAAGTACTATTTTTGGAAGAGCCCTAAATAAGATGTTCCCAGGGAATTCTGGAATGCTGCAGTTGTTGAGTACAGCGTTTCCCTGTACTATGCATGGCAGGTATGACTGATATTTCTTGTCGCTGATCGTACTCTTATATACTGAGATATATATAAAAATACCTAGGTGTGTGTATAAAATATTATTTATATACACATCCTTAAAGGTGTTTAGGAGATATATCCATAAATCCACTCTGTTCCATAGCCAGCTGTGCCTGCAGCTATATGTTCTTAGTCCTCAGTCATCCACCAACCAATTGTCAATTACCAACCCACATCCCTTACTTATTGGAAAGGAGAGGCGGCTTGCATCATGGCTGCCCATATGGACTGCTGTTTGCTCAGCATGGTTGGCTTGGCTCTGCTGGAACCCAATCAAAGAGGGCAGAAGAACTGTGACACGTATACAGTACTACAGTAAAAAATGACTATAGTCCTGCATTACTAGTTTGCAGCGATGTAGCAAGCCCCATTACCCATCGCTCACGTGAAGATAAGAAACCGGGCACCCAGATACTCGCCGCTTCCCGGCCTCTTCTGTGGCCGCCAATGCCCAGCCTATCAAACTCGCAGACCACACTGATAGGCTGCTTGCAGTGACGCTCCCACATGACCGCAAGCACCCTATCGGTGCGGACAGCGAGTGAGTCTATCTGTGCTGGCTGCGCATCTGATAGGCTGCAGAAGAGGACAGAAGCAGTGGGTATCCGACATCCAATATGGGACATCCAATAGCAGTGTCCATAAAGAAGGGTGGGATCCCCAACAAAAAAGGTAACAGCAGACAGTTTAAACCACTGCCGCCTGCAAAACCTTGCGGCCAAAAACAGCATCAGCTGAGGCCCTAACATCAACCTTGTAAAACTTTGAAAAGGTATGAACAGAAGACCAGGTAGCGGCCTTGCAAACTTGTTCAACAGAAGCCTGGTGCTGGAAGGCCCAAGAGGCACCAATAGCACAAGTAGAATGAGCAGTAAGGGGAAAGGGAGGACTCTTCCCCTTAGCAGAATAGGCCTGAATCACAGCCTGACAAATCCATTTGCTAATAGTAGACTTGGCAGGAGCCAAACCCTTCCTGGGCCCAGAAGGGACCACAAAAAGAGCATCAGTTTTCCTGCAGGACGACTACCAGGTAATACTTCAGACACCTGACCACATCCAAGGAATGCAAAACCCTTTCCTTAGCGTTGCTAGGATTAGGGCACAATGAAGGAAGAACAATATCTTGATTCAAATGAAAAGCAGACACCACCTTAGGCAGAAAGTCTGGCTTAAAGCGGAACACCACCTTGACTTGGTGTCTCTCATAGTATGGGGGCTGGATAGACAGAGCCGCCAACTCGGACACACGCCTGACCGAAGTAATGGCCACCAGAAAGACAACCTTGAGGGTAAGCACAGCCAGAGCAGCATCCTGTATAGGTTCAAAGGGAGCACCCTGCAAGGCAGACAAAACCAAGTTCAAATCCCAAACAGGGACCATAGGTTTACGTGAGGGACGCACATGAGTAACCCCCTGGAAGAAGGTCTTAACCAAAGAATGCTGAGCAAAAGAATTCTGAAAGAAGACAGACAGGGCAGAAACCTGACCCTTCAGAGTACTGAGTTGAGTCCCGACTCCAACCCATGCTGTAAGAACTCCAGAACCCTGGGGACTGAAAACACCCGACAAGGAAGAGACCTAGACTCACACCAGTCAATGTAGGTACGCCATACCCTGTAATATATGGAAGAAGAAGTTTTCTTCCTAGCCTTCACCATGGTATCAACCACCGAGGCGGACAAGCCTTTCTCCATCAAGATGGAGGTTTCAGCAGCCAGGCCGTCAAAGCCAGAGTTTGTAAATTGGGATGGCGTAAGGGGCCGAGTGAGCAGATCTGGCACCCCTGGCAGAACGTACTGGTCTACTGCCATCTGCGAACCACACTCTTCTTGGCCACCTGGGGGCCACCAGAATCGCCGGCACCCCTTCCAGAGCAATCTTGCGCAGAACCCTGCCCAGCAGGGGGAATGGAGGAAAGACATACAGGAGCCGAAATTCCTGCCATGACATGGACAGAGCATCCGTGGTCAAGGCCAGAGGATCCTGAGACAGGGAGACAAAGGCCGGGAGCTTGTGATTGTGACGGGACGCAAACAGATCCACATCTGGTAGACCCCAACGGTGACACAGGGACTGGAATACCCTGTTGCAGAGGGACCACTCTCCCGGACGAGAGGTCCCCCTGCTCAGAGAGTCTGCCAGTAGATTCTCTGCCCCCGGGATGTACACAGCCGAAATGCATTGAACATTGGCCTCCGCCCATGTCAGAATCCACGACACCTCCTGGAGGGCCCCCCTGCTCCGGGTCCCTCCCTGATGGTTGATGTAGGCAACCGCCGTCCTGTTGTCTGAGCGCACCTGCACAGACAGACCCCGCAGGTGGTCAGTCAACTGATCCAGTACCAATCTGATCGCCTGTAGTTCCAAAATGTTGATAGGTAAGTGGGCCTCCTGAGGGCCCCACCTCCCCTGGAACCGCAGGGACTTCCATGAATCCCACCCATCCTGACAGACTGGCATCCGTGGTGACCGTCTCCCAGGAGGGGGCCAGAAAGGACCTGCCCCCCAGCAAGTTCCTGGAGTCCAGCCACCACGAAAGGGACCGCCTGACTAAGGGGGGAGCACACAGACCCCGTCCAAGGACGTTGGGTCCTTGTCCCAAACTGACAGAAGGTGAAGCTGTAGAGGCCTCAAATGGAACGGAGCAAAAGGCACCGGCTCGAAGCACGCCACCATCAGGCCCACCAACTGCATTCCCTGCCTGAGGGAGGGATGGAGACACGACAGCAGGAACCTCACCTGCAGAGTTAGAGCTTCCACCTTCTGTTGAGGAAGGAATATCCTTGACTGAACCATATCCCGAATCATTCCCAGGAACGGGGTCACCGAGGAAGGGGACAGAGAAGCCGAAGGACTTCAGGGTGGACACCACCAGCTGAGAGGTATTAGACAGCCCTAGAATAGGAGCATCCACCTCGGGAGGGGATGACCAGCACTTGACCATATCAGCAGGAAAGGGATTCCCAACTTTTAGGTATACGGGGAAGTCTACTGGGACATTCCCACTCCTTAAGCACGAGTTTATTGAAATGGGTTTGCTCAGGAAATTCCAAACGAGCCTTAGCAGTATGAAAAAGCTAACCCCTTTGCCTAGGAGCCGCAACAGGGGGAGAGATGAACAGAACCTCAAAAATCTGAACCAACAGTCTGTCGGTATCGTTCGGGGCCCAGGAGTCAAGAGCCAGAATCGTCATGACCCCTGGGTCTCTCAACAGATGACCCTGAATCAGAGAACAGCTCCCCTTCGTCCGAGGGGGTATAGCCACATAGATGCAAAAACTCACCAGACTCCATAGGGAAAAGAGTGGCATCAGGGGTTAAGTGACGCTTTTTAGCAGTGGCCTTACGCGCTAAAGTATTAGCAATCAATTTTTCAACACTGGCCAGTCTAGCAGACACATCAGGCTGAGAATCCCCGCTTGTATGCAATTCAATGGGGGTGAGACTCAAGCTTGGGGGAGTAGGTGGAGTGAGACGAGGTGCAGGCCCAGCCACAGGAGGGGCGGATTGCAACGTTAGCACCTGCTGTGAGCAAGGAACACAGACCCGTGCATTGTCACCGCTAATAGGTGAGACCCCACAAGCTACACACAGCCGGGCTTGTCCCGAAGGAACCCCGGTCACATTATCCTGAGATGCCTCCATATGGTGATTAATAGGCACAATATGCCAGTAGGGATTGACGCTATAAAGCAACCCTGGATGCCCCAATGACCCTCTAGGGAAGTGGGAGTAATTATACTAGGCCCAACTATCAATTACACCGGGCCGGAGAAGCCAATGGATACAACCGTCTGAAAGACACAATGAGAAGAAGGGGTGTCAGAACAAAACACACTAAAAAATAAGTATAAAGCCGCCCGCGAGGGCACTTACGGACCGCGGTAAGTAGAACCGTCACATAAGCGCGCGCGACCTGACAAAATGGCGCCGAGAGTACCTCGAAGGGCGTCCAAAGCGGGCCGTGACGCAGAGCGCGCCAAGCTAGGCCCGCCCCCCGAAGAGCGCAAAGCCCACAGACAAGCAGCCAATGAGAACGCAGAAGCGTGTGAGGTAACGCCGCCGCCCGGCGTGGAACATCCAAATGAAGGAAAAGGCGCGCGGCGGCGGCATTTGCAATAGTAAAAAAGACAAGTCAGCGCGCAGGCTGACACCACATATACTAGTCAAAAACAGACAAAACGCCATATGCACGAATCACGATACACACTCACCCACACCCCCCCCCCTTCTTTCCCCCCCGAAGGCTACAGGGAGAATGAGGGAGGATGGCGGCCCTCTGTATAGGACCCACCGCTACACGGGGCAATAATGCGGGAGGGACATCCCATAAAGGCTCACCATCAGCCTATACTGCCAACCCTTTGGTGGGGAATTGCGGTGGAGCAGCGCTCCGTAAGCACAAATGGTGCCGCCTACCTTCACCCGACCAACGCAGCCCAGGCTGGGAGGCACATCACACGAGGAACGGGTGGGAATAGTCCAACAGGGCCGCAAGCTAATAGCCCTGCTCACCTGCAAGAGAGTGATACTTCATGTCTTCGCAGTAAGCACTGCAGAGAAATCTGGGGATTTGTGGGAGGTCCCCGGGTATTTGAGGGGCCGGGAGGAGCCTGTTTTTGCATGTCTCTGCAGTGCAGCACCATCTGGCGGAGGATAACCCAAGTATAAGAAATCTATCTGGAGCAGGACGTACTGTATACTAAGAATAATGGTGCATGTGTCATTTTTGCAGAGATGGCGCTTGCCATTGCACAGTATTAATCTGCAATCAGGCAACAAAATACACACAGATGATCTCTTCTAGTCCGGCGCTGACACTTATCTGATCGCTGGATCCAAGTCCCACACTGCCTAGCCAGACCCAGTACTTCTTTACCGTTCTAGACCAGCGATACTCTACCTGACATCCCTGCACTCAGTTGCTTCTGTGTCATGCTCAGAGCTGCTCCTTCGATTAGTAATATTGTGCTTAGTCTCCCAGCCTGTGTCATGGCTCCCTGACACACAGCATTGCAATATGAACTACTGCACGGGCGGGAAGTGGCATTGCAAGGTACACACAAACTTTGTTTCTCAGTCTCTTTGACCCATCCAATCCATTTCCCCCACCCACGCTCAGCCCCATTTATCCTTGTCCCACCATCTTGTCCCCCCCCAGCTCTGCCCCATCCCTGTCCCCCCATTCATCCCAGTCTCTCTGCCCTATCCGTTCCTGTCCTCCCAGCTTTGCCCTTTCATGTTGACTGGATATAACAGGCTCCCATTTAATTTAAAGATATTATGAATGTAAGCTACTGTAGGTTCAAATTAATGCTAAATATTAATAGCAAATATAAATATTGTTTAGCTTGTCACAGCACAGCTTAGGCACTTGAGTGCAGCAGGGCAGCACAGAGCAGGGGAGCAGCAACCCTTTGGGTGAAATCTCGGCTCAGGGCAGGATTGGGAATAAACTGAAGTGGCTTTTTCACCATGATCCAAGCTTATATACAATAAGCCGTTGAACTTCATCAATGCACATTTTGCAAACATGGATTGAATACAGAACATCATTTGATGTATTTAGATCTATGTATTACTTACCCTTTGTTCCCTGACACTGATCAGTGATAGTCTGCCAATCAGCAACTCACCTGATCCAGCACCATCCAGGGTCTGAACATAGGGTTGGGATTGATGGTGTGCCCGGCTTGTGACTTACCATTAGTCACAAGTGCACAGGCCCTCTCAATTCATTGCAATGGAGGGAGTGTGTTGAGCCCTGACAAAAAAGGCTGCAACAAATAATAGTATTATTGATAAGAATTCAAACCACTGAATGCTTATCAATGATCAGCTCCTTACTCACCCATCCAGCAACGGGTATCCGCCGCCATCTTACTGCACCCAGGAGGTGTACACATCCCATAATTCTCACGGGTGCTTGATTAAATCATACGTTCACTAATCGTTCCATGGAAATAGGCCTCAAAGCAGACCTTCAGCATGATTTAATGAAAAGCCCAAACCCTTAAAACATTTTCCCCAGAATCTAAAATTAATATATCTAACGTTTTTAGTCATTTACTTTTTATTCCTTCCCCCACAGGCCTGCAACTCTGTTCAGCACTCTAGGATACGCTGCCATCTTGGCTCAGTAGCATCACATACTGAGAAGAGGGGAGGGGTCAAAAGTGTAGGGGGCGGGGTTATAGCTGTGCTTTGCACAAAGTAGAGCTGGGGTCAGGAAAAGGTCAGCAATCCCAGAATGCAGACCGGTACAATCAGAAGACACTTCCTGCTTGCAGGCAGCCTGACACTCCAAGGGCCGCCATCTTGGATGTTTCAAGTCCCAGAAAATGCAGTAGATGCAGGTAGGGTGATTTTTAATGTGGGCAATCTGTATGTACAGGATGGGGGAAACATATAAAATAGGCTCTTATTCAGGGTGATGGTGCAGTTTAAGTTTTCTGCTTTCATCACTTCAAAACAACACAATATTTAAAAAATATTTTCATTTTATTGTACTACATAGTTCCATAATAAAGCAATGCATAATCATGTTATTTGATTGTGACAGGCAAACCAATATCAGGAAACAGTATTATAAATCACAATTATAATTATTTTCTAATATTCACTTATGCTTTGTCCCTCTGGATAAGGCTTGTAAATTAGCTGGGCCACCCCACACTGTTCCAAAAATATCCTTTTCTGTCCTCAGAGCATCTTCTATTAACCTCTCTCTTCCAGAAACAATTACTTTTTTAATTGCTCTGTTCACATCAGCCGGTCCATTAGTGTATGATGAGAGCCATCTCCGGGATTCCTCCAATGCCCCATTAGCACCAGAAGATAAAACGGCATCTGCTAGACCTATGAGTGATGCATGTTCCGGGTGAACACGAAGAGCACTGCTGAGTAATTTAAGAGCATGTCTATTTCCAATAAGCTGAATTAGTCTGGTTGCACCACCCCAACCTGGAACCAGCCCCATGTGTTTATGGACAAACCGTATCTCACTGCCTTCAGTCATTAACCTGTAAAATAAAAATGAATATTATTCACAATATGACATTGTAATTATTTAATACATTTTCAGCTTTGGATAGCGAATGTGACCGGATTAAAGCAAATTGTCCTTTTTACAAGTGACCCTCTGGGGAGACAGGACATGATTTTAACACACTGTACATATGTGTGAATGGGACTAAAAATTAAAATTCTGTGAAATACTCACCTGTAGAATTGGTATTATATGCATACAGCATGTCCTGCTCCAGATGTAGTAATTACATGTGGGTAATCCTCCGCCTCAGGCGCTGTTTACTGCAGACATGTAGAAAACAGGCTCCTCCCGGCCCTACATATACCGAGGAACCTCCCACAAATCCCCAGCATTGAAAAGCAGTGAGAAAGAGAAACCGGGAGAAACCAACCACCCAAAAACTGGCAATAATAACAATGATAACAATCACCAAACAGGGGATCCAGAACAACGTGAAACCAGGGTGGGTTGGAGCAGGACGTGCTGTATGCATATAATACCAAAGTATTTCACAGAATTGTATTTTTCTAAGCATACAGCACGTCCTGCTTCAGATGTAGTAATTACATGTGGGACATCCAATAGCAGTGTCCGTAAAGTAGGGTGGGATCCCCAACAGAAAAGGCAACAGCAAGCAGTTTAAACTACTGCCGCCTGCAACACCTTGCGGCCAAACACAGCATCAGCTGAGGCCCTAACATCAACCTTGTAAAACTTTGTCAAGGTATGAACAGAAGACCAAGTAGCGGCCTTGCAAACTTGTTCCACAGAGGCCTGGTGCTGAAAAGCCCAAGAAGCTCCAACAGCTCGAGTAGAATGAGCAGTAAGATGGAAAGGGGGAGACTTCCCCTTAGAAGAATAGGCTTGAACCACAGCCTGACGAATCCATTTACTGATGGTAGACTTGGCGGGAGCCAAACCCTTCCTAGACCCGTGAGGCACAACGAAGAGAGCATCAGTCTTCCTGAAAGCCTTAGTGATAACTAGGTAATACTTGACGCACCTAACCACATCCAAGGAATGCAAAACCCTCTCCTTAGGGTTACTAGGATTAGGGCACAAGGAAGGAAGTACAATATCTTGATTCAAATGAAATGCAGACACAACCTTAGGCAGAAAGTCTGGCTTGAAGCGAAACACCACCTTATTCTGGTGTCTCTCATAGTAGGGAGGCTGAATAGATAAAGCAGCCAACTCAGACACACGCCTAACAGAAGTGATAGCTACCAGGAAGACAACCTTGAGCGTGAGAACAGCGAGAGTAGCCTCCTGAATAGGCTCAAAAGGAGCACCCTGCAGGGCCAATAACACCAAGTTTAAATCCCAAACAGGTACCATAGGTTTCCGAGGAGGACGCACATGAGTGACCCCCTGAAAGAAAGTCTTGATAAGAGGGTGCTGGGCAAAGGTTTTCTGAAAGAAGATAGACAGGACCGAAACCTGGCCCTTCAGAGTACTAAGCTTAAGACCTAAGTCTAGACCATGTTGTAAAAACTCCAGCACCCCGGAGACTAAGAATTCCCGGCAGGGAAGAGACCTGGACTCACACCAGTCAATGTAAGAACGCCAAACTCTATAGTAGATAGCAGAAGAAGTATTTTTCCTGGATTGCACCATAGTAGCCACTACAGATGCAGACAAATCCTTTTCCATCAGGATGGAGGTTTCAATAGCCAAGCCGTCAAAGCCAGAGTTAGTAAATTGGGATGGCGTAGAGACCCCTGAGTTAAAAGGTCTGGCAGCCTTGGCAGCTCGTACTGATCTACTGCCATTTGAACCACGTCTGCGAACCACACTCTTCTTGGCCACCTTGGGGCCACCAGATCCGCGGGTACCCCTTCCAGAGCAATCTTGCGCAGAACTCTGCCCAGAAGGGAAATTGGTGGAAACACATACAGGAGCCGAAACTCCCTCCAAGACATGGACAGAGCATCCGTGGCCAGAGCCAGAGGATCCTGAGACAGGGATACAAAGCTCGGGAGCTTGTGATTGTGACGGGACGCAAACAGATCCACGTCTGGCACACCCCAACGGTGACACAGGGCCTGAAATACCCTGTTGCAGAGGGACCATTCCCCCTGACAAGACGACCCCCTGCTCAGAGCATCTGCCAGCAGGTTCTCCGCACCCGGAATGTAGACAGCCGAGATGCATTGGACATTGGCCTCCGCCCATGTTAGAATCAGAGATACTTCCTGGAGAGCCCCCTTGCTCCGGGTCTCTCCCTGATAATTGATGTAGGCAACCGCCGTTCTGTTGACTGAGCGTACCTGAACCGCCAGACCCTTCAGGTGCTGGGTCAATTGATCCAGCACCAATCTGACTGCCCTGAGTTCCAAGACATTGATGGGTAGATGGGCCTCTTGAGGGCCCCACCTCCCCTGGAAGCGCAGGGACTTCCAGAATCCCCCCCAGCCCGACAGACTGGCATCCGTTGTGACCGTCTCCCAGGAGGGAGCCAGGAAGGATCTGCCCCTTGTCAAGTTCCTGTGGTCCAGCCACCACGCAAGGGATTGTCTGACCGAGGGGGGTAGCACCCAGATCTCGTCCAAGGACGCTGGGTCTTTGTTCCAAACTGACAGAAGGTGAAGCTGCAGAGTTCTCAAATGGAATTGTGCAAAGGGCACCGCCTCGAAGCTTGCCACCATCGAGCCTACCAACTGCATTCCCTGCCGGATGGAGGGATGGGGGCTCGAAAGCAGGGACCTCGCCTGCGTTGTCAGAGCTTCCACCTTCTGTGGAGGAAGGAATATCCTTGACTGAACTGTATCCAGAATCATCCCCAGGAACGGGGTCACTGAGGAGGGGGACAGAGAGGACTTTGGGCAATTGATCACCCAGCCGAATGACCCCAGGGTGGACACTACCAACCGAGTGTCCAGCTCTGCCTGCCGCAGAGACCAAGAGGTGATGAGTATATCGTCCAGGTAGGGCAACACGCATATGCCCCTTAGTCTTAACAGTGACATCACCCCGGCCAGCACCTAGGTGAACACCCTGGGAGCCGACGTAAGGCCGAATGGCAGGGCCACAAACTGGTAATGCTGATCCAGCAGCGCAAATCTGAGAAACCTTTGGTGTCCTGGAAACACCGGAACGTACAGGTAAGCGTCCTTGATGTCCACAGATGTCATGAAGTCCCCTGGGCGCAACGAGGCATTGGCCGAGCGCAAAGTTTCCATACGAAAATGTTTGTTTCTGACAAATCTGTTTAGGATTTTTAAATCCAGAATGGGTCTGACTGACCCGTCCTTTTTGGGTACCGTGAAAAGGTTGGAATAAAACCCCATGCCCCTGTCTCTTAAGGGGACCTTGCAAATGACCCCTAGATCCAGAAGGTCCTGCACAGCCAGCATCAAGACCCGAGCTGATGCAGGGTCCTGTGGTATCCGGGACCCGACGAACCTGGTAGGGGGCCGTACAGCAAACTCTGTATTCTTGTAACCGGAGGACACTACCTCCTGAATCCACCGGTCTGAGACGTGGCGTCTCCAGACATGCTCGAAGTGCTGTAGACGTCCCCCCACCCTGACGGGCGAGGGTGCCCCTTCATGCCTGGGGGGTCTTGGGAGGGGCTTTGACCTTGGGCCCCCAGGAGGAATTGGGACGGCGTCCTCTGTTCTTGTTCCAGGAATCTGCGCGAGACCCAGCGAAGGACACTCCTCTGTCTTAGCTCCACGGTAGGGGGTCGAGTGGGAGCTTGGGCCACGAAAGGGCCGAATCTGACGCTTGCGCTGGGGTAACTTGCCACCCTTGGCAAAGATATCTAACCTTTCTCCAAACAGGCGCAGACCCTTAAATGGAAGCCCCGTAAGGGCCTTTTTGGTGACGTTATCAGCGGCCCACTGGCGCAACCAGACCGCTCAGCGTATGGCTACCACCAGAGCAGAAGATCTAGCACTCAGCTTAATAGCATCGTCCGATGCAGATAGGATATAGTTAACAAAAGTTTCACAGGTGGCCAGAGCATTGGCAGCATCAGAGGGCAAGTCATCCGCCCCTTCAAGAGCAGTCTTAGCCACAGTCCTGAGCGCCACCGCCGTGATGGCTAAGGCGCAAACTGGGCGGAGCGACGCTCCCCCAAATGCAAAGGCATGACATGCCAGTTGGTCCACACGCCGATCCTCCAAATACCGCTGCGTAGTAGTGTCGGGGGAGTGCATAATAGAGGTGTTGGACAGACTTAGAATTGGGGCATCGACCTCGGGTGGCGATGTCAACACTATCCCCTTTTCCCCCCCAAAGAAACTGCCTCCATATATACCGAGCATTGAAGTCTCGGTTGTCAAATCGCAAGCCTGAGCACTAATACCATTATGGTCTCCAACAAAATGGAGTCCTATTGCAGCCTGCTCCAACTGGCCGGTGACGCGCTGCGCCACTTCCGGCGGAAACTCCGGAGGGGCGCGATGTGCGCTCCGGGTCTTGAAGCGCATGACGTCACTTCCGGTGACGCGTGGTGCGCCCGAAGCCTGGGGCTTTAAACGCGTCCCTGGGGGAGCGCATACTTGTCCCGACAGAGGGAGGAACACCACGCCACATAGAGGATCTGCTATACATGGGGGAACTTTCCTCCTTCACCGCTCTGGCTGCGACACAACATAAGGTAACCCACTCTTTACTCACTTGCTCTTGCAGAGTATCTCTGCTATACATATCTATGCCAAATATATATATTTTTGTCTGAGTCCTAAACAAACACGTAATTTTTGCCCATAGTGTTGCGGACATTAAAACAATTTGACCACATATTAAATTATATCGGGGAGGGCTAGAAACAGCTGCACAAGCGAGTGAGTTTAAGCCTAACAATTTCAGGTATGATTTAATATGGACAACTATAGTGAGTGTTGTGTGTGCTTAAGTAAGGAAACTTCAAGATGGCTAATCCCAGACCTATTTATAAATTTTAATAGGAGGTGGAGTTACAACATCCCTTAAAGGGCCAGTCCACTTCTACGCCACTTCACTATACGTGGTTCCCAGGAAGGATATATGGACCAGATATTTTTTGGGGAAAATTACTCCAATGTATAGTGTCTCACCTGAATACATGCATGGAAATCCTTTGAGAAGGTAGATTATTGCCTATCTATACTTAGTATAAAGCTATGACTCATGGAACAATATAGCTGATACTTTGCTAGAGCACAGTGATACCTTAAAAATTCATTAAATATATATCTATGTATATTTTTTCTCTTTTTTCAGGCGAAAGGGCATTGATAAAGCCTAATTTTAGGCGAAACATGTCTGCCCACCTAAAAGGTATTTCCAAGGTTAAATGAAAAGAGTGGCAATGGCCAGAAAAAAGTTTTCATGTATAAACAAAATCAAAGTATTTATTGAATGTTAATCTGTACAGATGAATGCTCACTGCTGCTTGTTTTTTATGAGATAACTAATAAATTGTAAATCATTTTAATCAAAATCGGTGTGGTCACAGTCAGAGATCTAGAAAGAGATCGGGGGGGTACCTAACCCCGGACCTATTTTCAAAATTACTTGAGTGATCTTGACAGTGTACCCACTCTAATAACATTCATTGGGGTATCTAGAGGGGAAAAGGGTCGCACAAGGCGGGGAAACCGATTGGTGGGTAACCCTGCACCCCAAGAGAGTCCAACACTTGACCAGGTCAGCAGGAAAGGGATATTTCTTATCCACACTTTTAGGAACCCCATGAAGTTTGCTGGGATGTTCCCATTCTTTCAGCACGAGGCTATTAAAATGAGTTTGTTCAGGAAATTCCAACCGTGCTCTAGCGGTGTGAAACAGATCACCCCTTTGCCGGGGAGCCGCGGCAGGGGGAGAGAGGGACAATACGTCAAAGATCTGGGTCAACAGTCTATCAATGTCATCCGAGGACCAATGATCAGAACCAGACTCCTCCTTCCCCTGGACTCGTCGTCGTATGATCCTGAGTCAGAGAACAGTTCCCCTTCATCCGAGGGGGGATGTGCATAAGAAAGCATAAATCATCAGATTCTATAGGAAAGATAGTAGATTCAGGATTCAGATGACGCCTCTTGGCAGTGGCCTTGCGCGCCAAGGAGCCAGCAATTAAGTTTTCCACACTAGCCAATCTAGTGGCAAAATCAGCATGAGAATCCCCACTGGTATTTGGGGTTAGGCTCAGACTTGGGGAAGTAGATGAAGCGAGGTGAGGAGCGGGCCCAGCCTCGGAAAAGGTGGGAAGACCGGCAAGCGCCTGCTGCGCACAAGGGACGCAGACCCGTGCATTGTCACCGCTGCTAGGTAAGACCCCACAAGCTACACACAGACGGGCTTGTCCCGAAGGAACCCCGTTCACAATATCCTGAGATGCCTCCATATAGTGATTATTAGGTACAATATGCCAGTAGGGATTGACGCTGTAAAGCAACCCTGGATGCCCCAATGACCCGCTGGGAAGTGGGAGTGATTTTTTAATGGTCTGGACCGGGCGCTACCCCGGGCCGGGAGAAGCCACCGAAGTCCACGGTCTGAAAGACACAAGGGGAACAGGGATGTCAGAGCCGAGCGAGAAGGAGCAAAAGCTAAAGAAAAATCGCCCGTGAGGACACATACAGAACAGCGAGGGGGGGACAGTCTTCACTACGCGCATGTGAGAAAGAAATGGCACCAAGCGAACCTCGAAGGACGGGCCAGAGCTGAAGATGACGCGGAGCGCGCCAAACCAGACCACGCCCCCCCCCCCCCCCGGAGAGCGCGAAGCTCGAAGCGCGTAACCAATCAGAAAACAGCAGTTAGTAACTGAAACAGACCAAGTGAATTACCTCAGAGACTGAACCTGACAGGATAGAATACAGTAATAAACACTGTAGCGTCCGAACAGAGCCGCCTTACGCGCCAAGTAAAATACAGTAACGGCGCTGCGGCTAACGTTAACATCAATGTGAAGTTCTTGCCCCTTCTCGTAGACGGTCACCATGGATGCCAATCTATCAGGTTGACAGGGGGGGGGGGGGGTTCTTCTGAAACCCCCTGCGGTTCCGGGGGAGGTGGGGCCCTTAGGAGGTCCATGCACCTATCGATTTTTGAAACAGTGAGCTTTCAGGTTTGGTTCTATCTCGCTTGACTACTCCTCTTCAGGACCTGTCTGTTTGGGGGCGCTCGGTCTGTCTAACGACAGCGGCCTGCATTAATCATCTGTGTGGGACCTGGAGCAGGATAATACTCCAGGAAGGTATCTAATCCTGATCTGGGTGGAGGACAATGTTCCCTGCATATCAGTGGTATTCGCTCCGGTGGATGTCCTTCTGCGACAGGATGTGCTAATCCTTGTGTCACTATGAGGTCCAACCAGTGTGGATCTGTTTGGGCCCCGTCACTATCACAAGCTCTCGGCCCTTGTTTCCCTGTCCCAGGATCCTCTGACCGTGGTCATGAGGCTTAGTAACATTATGGCAGGACATTCTATTCTGTATGTCTTTTCTCCATTCCCCCTGCTAGGCAGGGTTCTGCGCAAGATTGCTCCGGAAAGGGGGACCAGTGATTCTGGTGGCACCTGGGTGGCCTAGTGAAATATGGATTCGCAGACGTAGTACTGAGGGCAGTAGATCTGTATGTTCTGCCAGGAGTGCCGCTCTGCTCACTCAGGTTCCCTTTACGTCACCCCAATCTAGACGGCCTGTGCCTTATTCCTAGCAACGCTGAGGAAAGGGTTCTACATACCTTCAACAGGTGTTGGAAGTGTTTCCTTGGTTGTCACTGTGCCCCTTAGGAGAACTGATGTCTCTTTGGGTCTACGGCCATCTCCATCCTGTATGTGCCTGATCTCGTCTGATCTCGGGGGGTTAGGCGGCTTTTGGCCTGGTCATTACTTGGATGGGATGGTCCCTTCTGGTCCTAGGAAAGGTTTTCGGCTTCTGCCAAGACTACTGTTAGCTTTTTGGTCTTGTCAGGCTGTTACTCAAGGCTATTCCTCTAAGGGGAAGAATCTTCTTCTCGCTTTACTTCTTATTCTACTCGTGCTTTGGTGCCTTTTGGGCTTTCAGCACCAGGTTTCTGTTGAACGAGTTTTCTAGACCGCTACTTGGTCTTATGTTCATACCTTTTCAAAGGTTTTACAAGGTTGATGTTAGAGCCTTAGCTCACGTTGCTCTTGGTCACAAGGTTTGCAGGTGACAGTGCTTTAAACTGTCTGCTGTTGCCTTTTTTGTTGGGGATCCCACCCTACTTTATGGACACTGCTATTGGATGTCCCAAGTGTAAGTATTATATATGGAGCAGGACGTACTGTATACTAAGGATAATACAATTCTGTGAAATACTCACCTGTAGAATTAATATTATATAAGTATACAGTACGTGACAGGCGGGGATACTGACCACTATGCCAACAAGGATCAGCTCTGAACCAACAAAGCCGCCAACTCCGAGACACACCGAACAGAGGTGACGGCAACCAAAAAATACCATTTTGTGAATACTCACCTGTAAAATGGGTATTATAAGTATGTCACACACCCCACTTCAGACTTTAATAATTACACTAGGGTTAACGCACCTCTAGGTGGCAGCATTGCAGAGAACTTCTCCAAAAAAAACTTCAACAGGCCCCTCCCGGTCTATACATACCTGGTACCTCCCAAGAACCTCCCAGTATTAGAACAGGAGTAAGACAAGGTACCAGAACCAAACAATGTAACCCTCAACGTAAAGAACCAAACTTCACCAAATAGAGAGCCAGGATACCAAAAAGGGCGGGTGAAGTGGGGTGTGTGACATACTTATAATACCCATTTTACAGGCGAGTATTCACAAAATGGTATTATTCTAAGTATGTCACACACCCCACTTCAGACTTTAATAATTACACTAGGGACATCCAACAGCAGTGTCCAGAAAAGGGTGGGTATCCGAACAGGCAATAACGCAGAAACAATTCAAACCACTGCAGCCTGCAAAACCTTGCGGCCAAAAACAGCATCCGCTGAGGCCCGCACATCAACCTTATAGAACTTAGAAAAAGTATGAACAGAAGACCAAGTTGCAGCCTTACACACTTGTTCAACCAAAGCCTGGTGCTGAAAAGCCCAGGACGCACCAACCGCACGAGTAGAGTGAGCAGTGACTCGAAAAGGGGGATCCTTCCCCTTGGCCGAATAAGCACCAACAATGGCCTGACGAATCCATTTACTAATGGAAGATTTGGCCGGAGCCAAACCCTTCCTAGGCCCACATGGCACCACGAAAAAGGCATCAGTCTTACGAAAAGAAGACGTAGCACGTAGATAGTACCTGACACAACGTACCACATCCAAGCAGTGCAAAGCACTCTCCTTGACATTCTTAGGCTTAGGACACAAAGAAGGAAGAACAATGTCCTGGTTAAGATGAAAAGCAGAGAGACCACTTTAGGGAGAAAATCTGACTTGTAACGAAAAACCACTTTGTCCTGATGATCCTCAAAATAAGGAGCCTGAATAGACAAGGCTGCCAGCTCAGAAACACGCCGAACCGAAGTAATGGCCACCAGGAAGGCAACCTTCTGAGTAAGAATGGACAAAGCAACATCCCGCAAAGGCTCAAAAGGAGGAGCCTTAAGAGCAGAAAGAACCAAATTCAAATCCCACACTGGGAGCAAAGGCTTCCTAGGAGGCCGCACATGCGAAACCCCCTGGAAAAAAGTCTTGACCAACGAATGACTAGCAAAAGATTTCTGGAAAAAAATTGACAAAGCAGAAACCTGCCCCTTCAAGGTACTCAGCTGAAGACCAGAGTCCAGCCCCGCCTGAAGGAACTCCAAAATCCTAGACACAGAAAAGACCCGGCAGGGCAAAGACCTAGCCTCACACCAATCAATATAAGATCTCCAATACCTGTAATAGATGGAAGAAGAAGATCTCTTCCTAGCACTAATAAGAGTCTGAATGACCGCATCCGAAAGACCCTCCTCCTTTAAGATGGAGGTTTCAGCAGCCAAGCCGTCAAAGCCAGCGTTTGTAAACTGGGGTAACAGAGTTGACCCTGAGTGAGAAGATCTGGCCGAAGAGGCAGATCGAACTGATCTACGGCCAGACGAACGATGTCCGCGAACCACACCTGCCTTGGCCACCTTGGAGCCACGAGAATGGCGGGAACTCCTTCCAGAACCAACTTTCGCAGAACCCTGCCTAGCATGGGAATCGGAGGAAACAGATAAAGAAACCCCAGGTCCCTCCAGCTCAGGGTCATGGCATCCACCGCCAGAGCCAGAGGGTCCCGGGACAGGGACACAAAGGACGGAAGCTTGTGATTGTGACGAGAGGCAAACAGATCCACCTCCGGCGTCCCCCACCGGAGACAAAGTGACCGAAACACCTGGGGATGGAGAGACCACTCCCCCCGACGGGACGCACACCGGCTCAGAAAATCCGCCTCTGTGTTTTCCACTCCCGGAATGTAAACTGCCGAGATGCAAGGGACATGAGTCTCCGCCCAGACCAAAATCAGAGACACTTCCCTGTGGGCACCCAGACTGCGAGTCCCTCCTTGGTGATTGATGTAAGCAACCGCCGTCTGATTGTCTGAGCGAACCTGAACCGGCAGACCTTGTAAATGATGCGTCAAGTGAGACAGAACCAACCTGATGGCTCGCAATTCCAGAACATTGATGGGCAAGTGGGCCTACTGAGGGTCCCACTGCCCCTGAAACCGAAGATCCTTCCAATAACCTCCCCAGCCTGACAAACTGGCATCCGTGGTGACAGTCTCCCAAAGTGGAGTCAGAAACGACCTGCCCTTCAGAAGGTTGTCCGAGACCAACCACCACAGAAGGGACTGCCGAACCCGAGGGGACAACCGGAAGGACCGATCCAACGACCCCGGACACCGGTTCCCAGACGCCAAAAGATGAAGCTGAAGAGTCCTCGTATGAAACTGAGCAAAGGGAACTGCCTCGAACGAGGCCACCATCAACCCCACCAGTCTCATCCCCAGACGAATGGACGGATGAGGATGGGAGAGGAGCAGCTGGACCAATTCCTGAATCATCAGAACCTTGGCCTGAGGAAGAAACACTCTGTGCTGGCAGGAGTCCAACGACATCCCCAGAAAGGTCACCACCCTGTCCGGAACCAGCGAGGACTTGGGGTAATTGATCACCCAGCCGAACCTCTCCAACATAGACACCACCGTGCTGGTGTCCCCCTCTGCTTGACTGAAGGAAGGAGCCATGATGAGAAGATCGTCCAGGTAAGGCACAATGCGAATCCCCTGAGCTCTGAGCAGGGCCATCACCCCCGCCAACACCTTGGTGAACACTCTCGGAGCAGAGGTGAGACCGAATGGAAGAGCCACAAACTGAAAATGCCGATCCCCCACCACGAAACGGAGGAACCGCTGATGAGCAGGAAAGATCGGCACGTGCAGGTACGCATCCTTGATGTCTATGGACATCATAAAGTCCCCCTGCCGAAGCGAACCGATCGCCGACCGCAGGGTTTCCATGCGAAACTTCCGAGGACGAATAAACCTGTTGAGAAACTTCAAATCCAGAATAGGACGGAAGGACCCGTCCTTTTTGGGGACCGTGAAGAGATTGGAATAAAACCCGCGCCCCACCTCTGAAGGAGGAACCGGGCAAATGACGGCCAAATCCAGAAGATTCCTTAGTGCCGCCAGGAGCCCCTGCGCGGCCAAAGGATCCAAAGACACCCGAGACCTGAAGAACCTTGGAGGAGGACGGGACTCGAACTCCAACTTGTAACCGGCCGAAACCACCTCCCGGATCCATCTGTCCGGGACCTCCTGGTCCCATACCCGGGAGAAAAGTTGCAACCGTCCCCCCACCCGAACGGGTGAGGGCGCCCCCTCATTGCTGGATGGGCTTGGCAGCCGGCTTGGGCTTGGCACCCCAGACGCGAGTGGGGCGGCCACGGCCTCTGCCCCTATTCCAACTGCCGCCCCTGGGGGCCGAGGAGCCCGCACCTCTACCGGCGCCAACTCCCCGAAAGGACGGATTGAACGAGACCATCCCCCGAAAGGAACGGCGAAATTTCTTGCGCTGAGGTAACTTACCTCCCTTGGCAACAGAGTCCAGCCTCTCACCAAAAAGCCTCAAACCCAGAAAGGGCAGAGCCGTGAGCGATCTTTTAGAATTAAAATCGGCCGTCCACTGTCTCAACCACACACAGCGCCGGATAGCTACCAGCAAGGCAGTAGCCCTGCCACACATCAGCATGGCATCCTCCTGAGCGGCCAGGATAAAGGACAAAAAAGCATCACAACGCTTAAGCCCAAGGGACTCATCACTGGTGGGCTCGAGATCCACCCCCAAGTCCCTGACAATAGCCCTGACAGCAAAAGTCAAAAGAGCCGAAGCACAGACAGGCCTTAACACCGAACCCGCACATACAAAACCATGACGGGCAAGCTGATCAACCCGGCGATCCTCACCGTCCCTGAGCGAAGTCGTGTCAGGGGAATGCACGACCGCCGTGTTGGACAGTCCCAAGACCGGAGTATCTACCTCAGGGGGGACAGACCAACGCTTCATCAATTCCGCCGGAAAAGGATACTTCCTATCCCAGCTAGACGGCACACCAACAAGACGTGTAGGTTGCTCCCATTGCTTGAAGACAATTTCTTCAAAATGCTGTTGGCTGGGAAATTCCAGACGCTGCTTGGACACCCCAAAAAGCTGACCCTTGGGCCTGGGAGCAACCACCGGAGGCTCCAAATCCAAAACCTCAAACATCTGGCTCAAAATGGTAGAGGAATCGAGAGGGAGGCCATCATCCTGATTCCCCTCAGAACCCAGCAACTGCTGAACATCAGAATCTTCATCCTCAATGAGCTCACCTTCTTCACGGGGACGATCCGACCAATCCAGATCTCCCACAACTTCCTCATCTGAATCCGGCGGAGGCGGAGACAGATGCTTCCGCTTAGCTGAAGCCTTCTGAGCGGCTATAGCAGAAAACCGCTTCTCAAGGCTGGTCAAACGGGCACATACCTCAGCCTGCGAATCCCCGCCCAGGACAACGTCACACGGGGTCCGGAATAAGCGAGGGGGAGAGGGAGATGGCGCGGCTGACGAAGTGCTAGGCACCGGAGTACTGGACTGCCGTGCAATGTTCTGCTGTGCACAAGGGATACACAAAATGACATCATCTCCCTGGAGCGGAGCCCCACAACCCCCGCACACCTTGGATTGTCCCGAAGAACCATTCCCGGTATCTGTGGCAACCTCCATGTGGTGAAATTATGGTATTTGCAGAACCCAGGGATTTATGCGGTACGCGACCCGGGATGCCCCTTAATAACCTAACACTTGTCTAAGGACAGTCACAAGATCCTGACCCAGGGGAATAGCATTATAAAAATACAAATAAGTGTATATATATATAAATATATTGCAAAGACAAAACACCCCCCACGAGCCAGGTATATATGACCGGGAGAGCCCTGCCAGACGGGATCCCAGGATCTGAAAAACACAAGGGAGAGAGACAGGCGTCAATCAGCAACATGCCAAAACACCACATAATATACAAAACCCCCCTTACACCACCCCCCCCCCTCATTAACCAGAGCAACGGAAATGGTTAATGCCAACCAGCACTATCAAGATGCGCCGGGGCGAGGAGGGAGGCAAGGGAGGAGGAAAGGATCCGAGGGGTCACTGACATACCAGCCTAAGCACGCCTACCTGGAGAGGAGAGGAACCGCGCAGCCAGCAGAAGATGGCGGCCAGCACACCGAGGACGGAGGAAGAGAGAGAGCTGCGGGAGCCGAGAAGGCCCCGTCCCTCCGGCCGTCCAATCCGTGCGCGCAACCCCGCCCCCAGGCAGCGTCAGCGTCTGCCTGCGGGGACCGCAATCAGACCTCGATCACGGGGCCGGCGGCGCCACCCGCCGGCTCCCGGAGTACAGCGCCGGAGTAACACAGACCCACACACTGATAAAATGTCCCCCCTGAGCAGCCGGGCAAGCAGGCTGCAAGCGCCGGAGACGGCGCCCAGCCACCAGCGGGACCGCGGCGCAGCACGCCGCGAGGCCCCGCCCCCCCCGGCTCCTGAGGGGAGACACACAGCCATGAAAGAAAAAAGGAGAACAGACAGTGAAATCAGCCAAGTAAAATCACAAAGGGAATCACAAGGAAGAGCGCAGCAGCACACTCACACAGCATGTACATATTAAACGCATGACACTGTCCCCAGCGCGTCCCACACCCGGAAGAGACACAATAACCCAGGGCAAGACATAACCTGACCACTAACTCCTATAAAATGGGGCATCCCACATCCGGATCACCACTCCGGGAATCCCGCTATGCCCCGCAATGAAGGGTCGAGCGGAGGAGCTAATCTCCTAGGCACCAATGGTGCCGGCTACCTTGTTGCCCGGCCTACAGCCGAAGCTGGGAGGCTGCCATTACATAGAACACATTCAAACAAAAGCCGGGCAGAAATAGACCACGGGGGGGGGGGGGGGGGGCGGGGGGCCGGGGGGATACCCCGGCTACCTGCAAGCAGGAGACTTCTTTCTTCTGTCTTGTCGCCACCTTGCAGAGAACAACACTGGGAGGTTCTTGGGAGGTACCAGGTATGTATAGACCGGGAGGGGCCTGTTGAAGTTTTTTTTGGAGAAGTTCTCTGCAATGCTGCCACCTAGAGGTGCGTTAACCCTAGTGTAATTATTAAAGTCTGAAGTGGGGTGTGTGACATACTTAGAATAAGGTAACCTTCTGCGTCAACGTAGAAAGAGCAATATCCTGCAAAAGCTTAAATGGAGAGCCCTGAAGAGCAGACAGAACCAGATTCAAATCCCAAACAGGGAGCAAAGGATTCCTAGTAGGCCGCACATGCGTACCCCCCTGAAAGAAGGTCTTGACCCAAGGATGAAGCGCAAAGGATTGCTGAAAGAAGACAAACAAAGCAGATACCTGCCATGTCAAGGTACTCAGCTGGAGACCCGAGTCCAGCCCAGTTTGCAGAAAATCCTAGAAATAGAAAAGACCCTGCAGGGCAAAGCCCTGACCTCACACCAATCAATATAAGACCTCCAAGTCCTATAGTAGATGGTAAAAGAAGATCTCTTTCTAGCACGAACAAGAGTCTGAATGACAGAATCGGAGAAGCCTTCCTCCAGCGAGATGGAGGTTTCAGCAGCCAAGCCGTCGAAGCCAGCGTTGGTAAATTGGGGTAACGTAATTGACCCTGAGTGAGCAGGTCCGGCCGAAGGGGCAGAACGAACTGATCCACTGCCAGCCGAACAAGGACTGCGAACCACACCCGCCTTGGAGCCACCAGAATGGCGAGAACCCTTCTAGGCCAGCTTTCGCAATACCGTGCCCCGCGTGGGAACCGGGGGGAACCAATAAAGAAACTCCAGATCCCCCCAGCTCAGAAACATGGCATCCATTGCCAGAGGATCCTGAGATAGAGACACAAATGCCGGAAGTTTGTGAATGTGACAAGAAGCAAACAGGTCCACCTCCGGTGTCCCCCACCGGAAGCAAAGAAACCGAAATAACATGAGTTTGAGAGACCCTTCTCCCCGGCGGGAAGAGCACCAGCTCCGGGAGTCCGCCTCCGCGTCTTTCACATTGCGGAATGTACACCGCCGAGATGCATGGGACAAGGATCTCCGCCCAGGTCAAGATCAGAGACACCTCTCTGAGGGGACCCCAACTGCGAGTCCCACCCTGGTGAATGATGAAAGCAACAGCCATCCGATTGTCCGACCGACCCTGAGCCGGCAAACCCTGTAGATGCTGTGTCAAGTGAGACAGAACCAACCTAATGGCTCTCAGCTCCAGAACATTGAAGGGCCAGTGGGCCTCCTACATATGTACATTAAAATAGCATAAGGACAAGCACACAGCCAGCAGCGCAAGAAGAGACCGTCTAAATAGACGAATAGCACTCCAAAACGGTACTCACAAGATGGAGGAGACCGAGGGACCTCAAAGCACATTGGCAGCAAGAGGAAGGAGAAGGGGGGCGCGTTAGACCAACGCACGCAAAGCGCCCCGCCCCCAATCGGCCAACCAGCACAGCCCCGGCGCCGCCCCGCCCCCCCCCCCCCCCCGGAGGAGAGCTGACCGGGCTCCTGAACCGCACCCTAATGGAAGCAGACGGGCCGCCGGCTCGCGCGCCAAGCCCGGCCCCGCCCCTCCCGCAGCACGGATAGCACTCTGGCCAAGGTGGAGAAGCTTCCCGCCAGAGAACAGCGTCACAAGTCCCACGTGGGACCAAGCAGCCAGCATGTATTGCACACAACACACAGTAAAGCACAATGCACACACACACACACACTCATCCGAGAGGGTAGCCCCCCCCCCCCCCCCCCCAGCGTAGGGAGAATGGGGACCGAGCGGGGGAGAAGTGCCACAAGCCCCGGGGGTGTGACCAGGGATGGGGCATCCCAAATCCGGAATCACCAGACCGGATAACCACTTTGCCCCCTAGTATGAGGCCTGCGGTGGAGCTAGGCTCCTAAGCACCATAGGGTGCAGTCTACCATTGCCCGGCCCCGCAGCCTAAGCTGGGAGGCTACACAATGAATTAAGGGGCAAATAAATAAATAAACCAAGCCGGGCAGAAATAGACCAGAAGGGGGGCCGGGGTGTTACCCCGGCTACCTGCAAGCAGGAGACTTCATTCTTCTGTCTTGTCGCCATCTTGCAGAGAAGAACACTGGGAGATGAGTGGGAGGTCCCAGGTATTATAGACCAGGAGGGGCTCGTTTTTTTCAAGACTTCTCTGCAACGTCGCCACCTGCTGGTGGATTAACCCAATCGTAATTATTAAAGTGGAAGCGGGGTGTGTGACATACTTAGAATATAAGTCCATCTTTTCAATGGCTACTGTTCAAATGGGGTTCCACGACTGCTCTTTGAGCCCGGCAAGCACTGTGGCTTAGGAGGGTACTACCACGCTCAGCAACTAGGAGGCATTGTAACCTCCTTCACTGATGCCTTAAGAAAAAAAGCAGCCGAACTTATGCCCTAGCAAACTCACCATGCGAGATATGATTATCAGCTATGTGTAGTTTTATACCCCCTTTTAAAACCTGACCTTCCCTGACAATTTATTTGAAACCAGGTAATTAAAGTATACTCCTTTTCTTCTCTGTTATATGCAATAGGGCACTGAGGAAGCCTACACGGCGAAACATGTCTACCCTGTCTGGCCGATCATCGGACCAGTAAGACAATAATAGCCACCTTGGTTTTATGAAATTGTATTATTGTTACTTTTGTAAATTAATGGATTTTTTGGAGAAGTAAGCATGTACAGGAGGGATATATTGCAAATAGATGGTGAATATCAAATGAATGGGAAACCATACACAAATGGAATTTATAATATATTGTATTTATGTGATTTTAACACTTTTTCTATAATAAAGAATGAACAAGCATGAATTCAAAACTGTACAGAGGTGTGGTGGATATGCTGGGTCTGATGGATGCAAAGCAGAACTAGACCTAGTCCTGAAATTCCTGTGTACTTAGTTCATAACGGACCAGCAAATACCAAACCCCCTTGTTTTTCAAAAGGAAGGGTCACCTATTGGTTAGGCTGATTAACCCTGTGGGGATTAATCAACCCTAACATTTAAGTTGTGGTTGATACAGAGTTGAATACCAACTCAAAACACGTCATACGGAGGCAAGGTGAGGACTACTCTTTTCTTTTAACCCCAGATTTTAAAGGGACTTCGTAAAAGTTATGTTTTACCAAGTTACCAATGGATCCAGCAGAAATGCTGCCCCCTTTCTTTTCATCATCTTGCCCATTAGACAACGATTCCAGCCCATCCACCTTGCTGGACATTAAGATGAGCCAACACAATCCAAATTAATCATAAAACAATACTGGAACCTACCTGGTCCAGGCAAACACTAATCTCCCCCTAATACCCCTTGGGAAAAGCACCTGAAAGTCACTGATTATATGTAAATATATTCCAGGTGAAACAGATTTTTTTCTGCTTAAATTTCTGGGTGGCTGTACATGGGTCATGGACCAGGTTTATGAGTCTTGAGCATGCTCTGCTGTTGTGAAAGACAGCTCTGGGCTTGCTGTGCTTGCTCACGCTGAGAGCTCCAAGGGACAAAGTAACTAACTTATTTTGCGAGCTCCCGGAGAAATGAAATTCAAAAAAGGGCAAACTTTGGAGCCCTGTTATGGCATCTACCCTGCAATGTAGAATTTGTAGGAGAGGCACTTGAGATTAGCTTGCTGGCTAATCATTGCCGTTGGATTTACAGTCCCTTTAAAGTCTTATATTTAGACTGTGCTTTAAAGGCATCACAATAGAAAACTATAAGCAATATGTTTGGAAAGCCTTTTGGTCAGAGATACGAGGAAGGTTGTAGCAGTCAAACCATAGAAGCCAAGCTGCTCGACCAATAAAAATATCAGATCACCCTGCTAAATCCTGAATAATGTCCATGCCCTGCCCATTCAGGAAAGTGGTGGCAGGCCATCATTTAAAATGCTAATGTTAAAATGCTTTTTTTTTTTTTTGAGGGGGGTATAGGCCCACTTATCATTAGAGTTACACTACTGGTGCAATGGCTGAAAATAATGATACCTCTGTAGCCTTGTCAAGGTGTTCTGCATAAACATACACATCATCATCCCATCCTGTGAACACAAAAATGAAGCTGTTACAGAAAACAAAGCAGAGCCACCATTGGTGAGAACCATATAAAGACCATCATTGCCATCTTTTTTTAAGCACACCATAACCCTGGGAATCACCTGATATTTTACTTCAATCCATGTATAAACAAACAATAGATTGTCCCTGCACCACTACTAATTTGAAGAAAAATAATAGTAAGATGGTGTGCAAGAAAGATTTAGTGTAAGAAAAAGCAATAAAATTGCAAAAAAAGTAGTAGTGTGGGGCCCAGTACCCCACAAAATACAAACACCAAAAAAAAATCTGCACCACCAATCTATATATCTAGAGTTCAATCAGGACATGCCACAATAAAATATATTTCTAATTGTGAATTTATTTACATAGTATTAAAAATAGAGCTCATACAGCAATACTAAAAACCATAGTAACTCAATGGGAAAGATCTCAAGCCATCAGGGGGTGTCATTGTGCAAAGATAATAATATAATACAAAGATATAAATATATATGAACCAATAAAAAATTAATACAAACTGTCTATATTCAAAAGATGTGAAAAACTACACAGTATTGATTTAAATAATAATGAATCCCACAATTATCATGTGATAAAACATGTGCATCTAAACAAATCCAATGACCAAACCCACAAACAACTTATGATAAACCTGAAGTGAAATGAGAAGTGTATAAAGAAATCCTATCACCCAATAATCTGGCTGGAGATCCCACTGAGTCCTGGTGCCTCTTTACCCACGCGCTCCGTGGAAACTACCACTTTGCAAGGTGCCAGGAAAGAACCACTTCAATCCATGCTTGGGCTCACCTCGAATCAGAATAGATAGTGATCTAGTCACCGAGCGCCTCTTGCTGGTTGCCCCCTCTGGCTGTCTGCACCCTTCACCAGCTATTCAGCTGCATGCCATGGGAGTGAAGATCAAGGTAAGATTAAAGGACGATCCTAGGGGTTTTGGTCTGCTTCAAAAAAACACCTGTAAGCATCTTAAAGTGCACATATATGCAGAGTGAAGTTTATGTCATCACCTTCCATCCCCAGACCAGTGCCCCAAAACAGCCTTTGTTCCTTATTAATAAAGCCTTTGCCCAATTGTGATAAAAACAATAACAGGAAGTAGTAGAATGGTGAACGGCAGCAATATGTTAATTCATTCAGTTACAACTAAACTGTCATATAATGGCAGTAGGGTTGAAATGCTTCCCATTGCTGAGCTGTGTGTGTTGTAACATCATTGGGGATAGGACTGCTCGGTCAGGGAGCAATATGGCTGTCTGCATCCAGTTTGTGTTGTTATGAATACTGGGCAAAGGATAAAAGAAAACAATAAACACAGGCTGTTTTGGAACCTGGGCTGTGGATGGAAGATGACGACATACAGTAAATAGGTGCACTTTAATTTCGCCCAAGGTCTGTTCCTTGAAAAATACAACTCTGTGAAATACTCCGTTGCACTGCAGAATGAAGAAAAACAAGCTCCTCCCGGCCCTACATATACCGGAGGACCTCCCACAAATCCCCAGCATTAAAAAGCAGTGAGAATGAGAGGCCAGGAGAAAGCAACCACCCAAAACTGGCAACAATAACAAAACTAACAATCACCAAACAGGGGATCCAGAACAATGTGAAATCAGGGTGGGGTGGAGCAGGACGTGCTGTCTGCGTATAATACCAACTCTACAGGCGAGTATTTCACAGAGTTGTATTATTCTAAGCAGACAGCACGTCCTGCTCCAGACATAATCCTTACGTGTGGGACATCCAATAGCAGTGTCCGTAAGGTAGGGTGGGATCCCCCAACAGAAAGGCAACAGCAAGCAGTTTAAACTACTGCCGCCTGCAAAACCTTGCGGCCAAACACAGCATCAGCTGAGGCCTTAACATCAACCTTGTAAAACTTTGTGAAGGTGTGAACAGAAGACCAGGTAGCGGCCTTACAAACTTGCTCCACAGAGGCCTGGTGCTGAAAAGCCCAAGAAGCCCCAACAGCTCTAGTAGAATGAGCAGTAAGACGAAAGGGGGGAGTCTTCCCCTTGGTAGTATAGGCTTGAACCACAACCTGACGAATCCATTTACTGATGGTAGATTTGGCCGGAGCCAAACCCTTCCTAGGCCCATGAGGCACAACAAAGAGAGCATCCATCTTCCTGAAGGCCTGAGTGGTAACCAGGTAAGACTTGACACATCTAACCACATCCAGAGAATGCAAAACCCTCTCCCTAGGGTTACTGGGATTAGGGCACAAGAAAGGAAGCACGATATCCTGATTTAAATGGAATGCAGACACAACCTTAGGCAGAAAGTCTGGCTTGAAGCGAAACACCACCTTATCCCGGTGTCAAAAAGACCACCTTGAGCGTGAGAACAGCGAGAGCTGCTTCATGAATAGGCTCAAAAGGAGGGCCCTGCAGGGCCGACAGAACCAAGTTCAGATCCCAGACAGGAACCATAGGTTTCCGAGGGGGACACACGTGAGTGACCCCTTGAAAGAAAGTCTTGATGAGAGAGTGCTGAGCAAAGGTCTTCTGAAAGAAGATGGACAGGGCCGAAACCTGGCCCTTCAAGGTACTAAGTTTGAGACCTAAGTCTAAACCATGCTGCAAAAATTCCAGCACCCTGGAGACTAGGAATTCCCGGCAGGGAAGAGACCTAGATTCACACCAGTCAGTGTAAGCACGCCATACTCTATAATATATGGCAGAGGAAGCCTTCTTTCTAGCTTGCACCATGGTAGCCACTACAGAAGCGGACAAACCCTTTTCCTTCAAGATGGTGGTTTCAATAGCCAAGCCGTCAAAGCCAGAGTTGGTAAATTGGGGTAGCGTAGAGACCCCTGAGTTAGAAGGTCTGGAATCCTTGGCAGATCGCACCCAGGTCTCGTCCAAAGACGTTGGGTCCTTGTCCCAAACTGACAGAAGGTGAAGCTGCAGGGTTCTCAAATGGAATTGTGCAAAGGGCACCGCCTCGAAGCTTGCCACCATCGAGCCTACCAACTGCATTCCCTGCCTGATGGAGGGATAAGGGCTCGAGAGCAGGGACCTCACCTGCGTTGTCAGAGCTTCCACCTTCTGCGGGGGAAGGAATATCTTTGACTGAACCGAATCCAGAATCATCCCCAGAAACGGGGTAACTGAGGAGGGGGACAGAGAGGACTTTGGGTAATTGATCACCCAACCGAAGGACTCCAGGGTGGACACCACCAACCGCGTGTCCAGCTCCGCTTGCTTTAGAGACCGAGAGGTGATGAGTATATCGTCCAGGTAGGGCAACACTCGTATGCCTCTTAGTCTCAACAGAGACATTACTCCTGCCAGCACCTTGGTGAACACCCTGCGGGCTGACGTAAGGCCGAATGGCAGGTCCACGAATTGATAATGCTGATCCAGCAGCGCAAATCTGAGAAACCTTTGATACCCTGGGAACACTGGGACGTGAAGATAAGCGTCCTTGATGTCCACAGATGTCATGAAGTCCCCTGGGCGCAAGAAAGCAATGGCCGAGCGCAGAGTTTCCATGTCCATTCCATGTCTGTTCTTGACAAATTTGTTTAAGACCTTTAAATCCAGAATGGGCCAGACAGACCCGTCTCTCTTGGGTACTGTGAAGAGGTTAAAATAGAACCCCATGCCCCTGTCCTTTAAGGGGACCTTGCAAATGACCCCTAGGTCTAGAAGGTCCTGCACCGCTAACATCAGGACCCGAGCTGAGGCAGGGCCTTGTGGGATTCGGGACCCGATGAACCTGGTAGGGGGTAGTGCAGCAAACTCTATCTTGTAACCGGAGGACACTACCTCCTGAATCCATCGGTCTGGGACGTGGTGTTTCCAGATCTGCTGAAAATGCTGTAGACGTCCCCCCACCCTGACGGGCGAGGGCGCCCCTTCATGCTTCGGGGGTCTTGGGAGGGGGTTTGGGTCCCCAGGAAGAACTGGGACGGCGTCCTCTGTTCTTGTTCCAGGAGTCTGCGAGAGCCACGGTGAAGAACACCCCTCTGCTCTGTTTAACCCCGCGATAGGGGGTCGACTGGGAGATTGGGCCACGAAAGGGCTGAATCTGACGCTTGCGCTGGGGCATCTTGCCCCCTTTGGCGATGATATCCAATCTTTCTCCAAACAGGCGCAACCCTTTAAATGGAAGCCCAGTAAGGGCCTTCTTGGCAATATTGTCAGCAGCCCACTGGCGTAACCAGATCGCCCTGCGTATAGCTACCACCAGAGCAGAGGATCTAGCGCTCAGCTTAATAGCATCGTCCGATGTAGACAGGATATAATTGATAAAAGTCTCACAGGTAACAAAAGCATTTGCGGCGTCAGATGGCAAGTCATCCGCCCCTTCGAGGGCAGTCTTCACCACGGTTCTGAGCGCCACTGCCGTGATGGCTAAAGCGCACACTGGGCGGAGCGAAGCTCCCCCAAACGCAAAGGCATGACATGCCAGTTGATCGACCTGCCGATCCCGCAGCGTAGAAGTGTCGGGGGAGTGCATAATAGATGTATTGGACAGACCGAGGATTGGTGCATCGACTTCGGGTGGCGAAGTCCAACATTTGATCAGGTCAGCAGGAAAAGGATACTTCTTATCCACAGCTTTAGGGACCCCCTGAAGTTTGCTGGGATGTTCCCACTCTTTTAAGACAAGATTATTAAAATGAGTTTGCTCCAGAAACTCCAACCGCACTCTAGCGGTATGAAACAGGTCACCTCTTTGTCGAGGAGCCGCGGGCGGGGGAAGAGAGGGATAACACATCAAAGATTTGAGACAGCAATCTGTCAACGTCATCCTGGGACCATAGATCTGGACCCGATTCCTCCTGACTCCTGGATTCTTCATCATAGGACCCAGAGTCAGAAAACAGCTCCCCCTCCTCCGAGGGGGAATGTGCATAAGACAAATGTAATTCGTCAGATTCTACAGGAAGAATAGTAGCTTCAGGATTCAAGTGATGCTTTTTGGCCGTAGCCTTGCGCGCCAAGGAGCCAGCTATTAAGCTTTCCACGCTAGCCAGTCTAGTGGCAAAATCGTTATGAGAATCCCCACTAGTATTGGGGGTTAGGCTCAGGCTTGGGGGAGTAGGTGAAGCAAGGCGAGGCGCGGGCCCAGCCTCGGAAGAGGGGAGGAGACCAGCTAGCGCCTGCTGGGCACAAGGGACGCAGACCCGTACATTGTCACCACTGCTAGGTGAGACCCCACAAGCTACACACAGACGGGCTTGTCCCGAAGGAACCGCGTTCACAATATCCTGAGATGCCTCCATATGGTGATTATTATATTTATTATGCCAGTAGGGATTTATGCTGTAAAGCAACCCTGGATGCCCCAAACACCCGCTGGGAAGCGGGAGTAATTTGATTAAAATGGTCTGGACCGGATGCTACGCCGGGCCGGGAGAATAAACCGAATCCGCGGTCTGAAAGACACAAGGGGAACAGGAAGTCAGAGCCAAGCGCGAAGAAGCCAAAGCTAGGAAAAGACTCGCCCATGAGGGCACTTACAGAACAGCGAGGGGAGGACCGTCTTCACCACACGCATGCGAGAAGGAAATGGCACCAAGTGAACCTCGAAGGGCGGGCTAGAGCGGGCGATGACGCGGAACGCGCCAAACCGAACCACGCCACGCCCCCCCCCCCCCCCCCCCCCGGAGAGCGCGAAGCTCGAAGACGCGCAGCCAATCAGAAGCGACAATATTGTCAGAAAAACATTTTTCCTCAGAGAAGAGACAGGGTGTAAAACCCCAGATAGAAAGACAAGCGTCAATAGAATGGAGGCGAGTACACGCCGAGTAATGCAAAAAGGCGCTGTGGAAGGCAGGAACTGAAGTGAAGCACTGGCTCTGACTCCGACAACCATAGAGGCAAAATGATTAGTGTAAATAGGGACAGGTATAGCCCACGTACACACAACCCCCCTTTTTCCCCCCACTAAGGGGGGAATCTAGGAAGGAAGGTGACCCAAGATACTGGGCTTACCCCTGCATGGGGCATGGGGCTCTGGTGCGGGAGGGGCATCCAATTGAGGCTCACCTTACGCCTTAACCGCCTACCCTATGGAGGGGGATTGCGGTGGAGTCTAGCTCCGTAAGCACACTAGGTGCTGCCTACCTTCACCCGACCAACGCAGCCCAGGCTGGGAGGCATTAAATTCACACTGAGGACGGGTGGAAATAGTCCCGCAGGGCCTCGGGCTGTCAATTGGTTGTTTTTACTTCTTCTTTTACTGTTTATATTTGAATATCCCTATATCTACCTCAATTAAGGGCTGATTAAAGCTATCACGCTGCTAACTACAGAATTGTTGTGTGTGCTTCTTGTGTGGTCATCTTGATCAAGAACTAAATAGAAAGTGATTCACAGAGGGCTGTGATCCCTGAAAAACCTATTATTTGAATTGAACTAGAAAATTATACAAAATAGAGAATCTGCTTCTATTTTATAGCGTGAGAGGGATTTGCGCAGTCGCCAATGTCTTCAAGCTGAATTCGCGTCTCTCAGTGATAAATGTGGCTCGCAAGGTAGGACAGGTTGGCGACCCCTGATCTAAAGTGTAATGCTGGATCTCCTAAAAGGTGGACTCCAAGCTTTTTAAACACCCAGCTACCCTGCCCTCCCCCTGTGTTAAGCCCAATTTGAGCATTAAAATAAAACTCACTTAATCACTTAAATCCTCTCCCAATTTCAGCGGGGTAGGAGGAGAGGACTCCAAATGGCAGCCGTAGACCTGAATGAGAGTTGTACTTGAGCAAATTACCTGTATAGTCATGCTGCTGCATGGAAGTGGGTGACTGACCTGCCACCTGCATTTTCTCCAAGATGGCTGTGATGGGATACACATTTGTGCAGCCATATTGATATCTGGTATCCATCTTGTGAAGGTGGTAAAAAGCCCTTTAAGAATGACTGAGATTTGTTTTTTGCTGTAGCAGAAAGGCCTAGGCAGTATCTCAAGGTTATACACTACTGGGAAGCTAGTTCATGTTTCCTTGAGAAATGATAGAACTTTGCATAGCTTGTGAGGCTACATGCTGATAAGAGGAGTTGTCACATTTGCAAATAAGGATTGCAAGGGTGGGGGTCAGAGCTGCTCATCTGCGTGTGACATGGACTAGAAATAATATGATGTTTTCTCAATAAACTCAGATGGCTCTCTGAATCCCTGCTCTGCGTACATGATTCATGATCCTTGGGGCCATCTAAAGCATTCTGACAGAACATTGACCTATCTTGGGGCAGAGGAAGGCCAGAATATTCTAGTAGAGTCCTGCACCAAGTACCAGAGAAGCTGGGGCTCCCTGGACTTCCCCTTTAAGATTAGCTGCAGGGGGCCTCAGACAAGTATAATTTTTTTTAAACCGCCTACAGATGCATTTTTTAAAAACAATCTAGTTATCAGTCTATTAAGCTGTATTCAGCTCTGATCCCCAAAATGTATGCAGCTTATAAAATGTGAAAAAAGCCTGAGTAGCTAATTTGCAGCGTGACATCAAGTAACTTAACTTTTTGCAGACGTTAGGTAAAGCGGGAAAAGCAAAGCGAATGGTCCGCACTCCTCTTCTCATAAAACTTCACTTTTAATTATGCGTTTAAAATCATCTCCATAGTGTATCAAAAGCTAATAAAATCAGTAGTAAACAAGTCCTGGAAAGTCATATATACAGTATAGGCAACTTACGCGTTTTGGACTCCTATCTCCAGTCCTTAAACTTAGTAGCCTATTGCATGAAACATTGCACTTATATATAATAAAAAATGT
This sequence comes from Gastrophryne carolinensis, assembly GCA_027917425.1. Lineage (NCBI taxonomy): Eukaryota > Metazoa > Chordata > Amphibia > Anura > Microhylidae > Gastrophryne > Gastrophryne carolinensis. The sequence goes on along the minus strand of JAQIHN010000221.1, from coordinate 648 downwards.
ATGTAAGGCACTCACCTGCGGTTTGGTGAAGCGGACCTAAAGTCAGAATGTACTTCAGGCCTACTTCAACCCTGCCCGTTATTCCTGTTATAGTGATTTTCATTTTCAAAGGCATATGCCATTGGTATCTGACAGGATACCATTGTTCTAAACTAGCTGTTTAAGCCCGCCTCCTTGCAATCTAATGCTGGGAGCAATTACAGCCCATTGAAAATAGTGCTAGAACAAAAATAAGAACCAAAAGAAGATTTCATTTCCTCCAAATTTTTCCTTTGAAGCCAAAATCATCTGAGTATTATACAATTTATTACCAGGACACCAAGGGGAGTTGATACATGTTTTTTTTTTTTTTTTTTTTTAAATGTAACCTTTCGTTGGACGTGGTTGGTCCACTTTAAGAGGGACATTTAGTCCCCCTATTTGCTTTCCCAGCTGACTGAACAGTCAAGCCAGTTTATTATAACAGTATGACAAGAGTACAAATGGAAATAATACATGAAACTTAAATCCTAAACTGTCTATGGAAGGTAACATTTTAAGAGGATTACCTGTCTGATATCTGCCAATGATTGTTGTGCAAGACTAATTTTTACACAACTGTTGGTCAAGTCTGGAAAAATTGGCAGATAATCCAGAAAAGCAAAGAGA